>APFE030662006.1:122077-167704 GCA_000404065.3 Pinus taeda | reverse complement strand
ATCCAATACTGCCTCCATCCTGTCCTTCCATGCAATATAGTTTGAGCTTCCCTCAAGAGCATACTCCAATCGCAATCCATTGAAAGACATTGCTGCGTTGTCACCAAGAAAAAACTGCTGCAAATTCAAATTCCACCAGCAACCAACTCAACCGCCTCGGATCTAAGATTCGTGAGAACACAATATTTCTCGTACAGAGATTGACTGTATAGGCTTTTACCGGATATTTCACCTTCCAAAGGAAGGATGAATCCAGAGGCTACCTGGCCCGATTACAGGCTCTGCCTAGAGAAATAGGATGTAAACACTTCCTGAATAGTAGATCTGATGATCAACAACTCTGATACCATGTAGAAATTTTGAATAATTTAACGCATATTCAATGGATATTATCCTGATCATGTACTATTGCGGAAAACATACACAATACATAAGCTCCTCTACGTTGATCATCAATATAGCAGCATCAATAACAATAAAACATCAAGAGCATTCACACATTAACACAGTATGTATCTCGAGGAAAGCATCTCGCTAAAAACCCCAACTATCTGTATATTAATGATTGAGTCATGTAACATTACACAGCATAATACTTCTCACAAGTATCTCCACCTCTGTTACACACAATACAGCTCAGATCTGATCTCCAAATCTCTTCCACTACTTGCATGCCTCCACTGCTCAATACCTGCTCAAGAACTAATGAGAATGGCTCACCAAACTCATTTGTTCACCTGCAAAATAGTCACTCACACTTTGTGGATGTGAGCATAAGCTAAAATGTGGGCAAATACGTGGGCAAACTCATTGGCATACTCAATCCCTTGATTGTGAAAGATCTGGTGCACAACTATAGTCACAACTGATAGCAATATGATTCTCTACCACCTGTCCCTATTGAACTGAACATGCACTAACATGCAACTGAGTTAACTGATGTATTCATTAGTTGTATTACGAGTTAATAACTTGTGAATTAATTAATAACTTATTCACCCAACTCATCTCTAGTCTATTTTCCAGTTAGACTAAATACAACCAGTTTAACAAAGCTAAACTTAACACAACTCCACAATCAACTCCACCAAACTCAACTGATTGAGTTCTAACTGAAGTCATGCATGCAACAACTCAACTGACTCATAAGAAAAGCGTATTTCCTTCTGACAGCTGCATGTGCCACCTCTGTAGCTCAAATTGAATTGCTCCAAGAGAATAAGATTAAGTTTATAGTCCAAATATTATTGTGAGATAATAATATTTGACTTTTCTATTTTTGATAGCCAGTCTAAAAATAGACTTGATCACTCACATTGTGATCACTCACACTTTCATCAAAAATAGAAGTCCATCTATTTTTCCCAACTTGATCAATCATCCATAAACAGCAACCTGCAATCCATAGACATGATTCATATGTCTAAAAATAGACATAGTCTAAAAATAGACTTGTGCCAAAAATAGCCTACGAGCCCACTTAGTGAAGGCGACTCTTTTCACTAAGCTCCATCATCTTGTTGCAATCTCAACAGAATTCGTGGTTGAGAAGTTGTAAGGTTTTCCATCACTTTTGAGGCCGCTTCATCCATATAAGAACAAAGGTGAATAGGATGATTCCCTTCACATAACTTACAAGACAATTTTACTTTATCCTTTTTCCCATGGACCTTACTATCACTTGTTGAATATTTGTCACTAGCATGATCTCCAGAAGCTAACGACAAAGGGCGATGTGAACTTGTCGACCACACTTTTAATACCTTGGGAATACTAGGAAAATCTCTAAGAAGTTGGTCACACTTACATAACATGCAAGGGAATTTAACTTTGTGGGGCTGATTGGAAGGTTTCTCCATACTAGTTGCATCCGTAGCAACGGTTGCTTGATTTCCCCCTTGCTTATTTTTCTTCTTATTCTTTGTCCTTTTCTTCTTCTTCTTACCTTCCTGGTTACTAGAATCAAGACTTTCACCAGGTGAAGAGGAAGAAATGGATGAAGAAACAATAAGTGAAGAAGGAAAAGGGTCAACTTTAGGATCAACATGAGGTTGATGTTATTAAGGTGGAGGATAACTCGATTGAGAATCTGTTTGGATATTCGGAACCATAGGCGTCAAAAATAACCAAACTGGAAAACCAATGGTAAATCTAGGAAGGGACAAGGTTGCCATATAAGGAGCACCAATATTTACAAAAGAAGGAAAAGGACTAGGATTCCTGTCAGAGGGGTTCCCTTGATTGGTAGACTCTAGAACTATTTCCATTAATCTACACCTAAGATCCATTAAGGAGTTTTTCCACGGGGAGGATGTTGTTTTCGTAGTCAATTAATTGATTTTAGAAATGAAAGACACAAACAAAACAAAGAGCGGTAATTAGGCATAAAGGTTTACCAAGCAACTGTGAACTACAATATACACCTTGATGAACCAAGGACTTAATGTACACGTAGAAAATATCCCTGAATGTTGTGTTCGATGTATCACGGTATACAAGGCGGCAGACTCGGTTACCCATGGATGGATAGCAACGTATTGGGGACTCCCAAAATATATGTGATGGTACTTGGGGAGTATAATCTGTAGTAGTATTGTCTAATGCGTAATCTTTCGATGAGGATGTTCCCATATACTTTACGTTCCTAGAGCACCACCATTATACCTGAAGGTACGCAGAGTACATTCCTATACACTCACATACGTGGAATGGGATTTCACCCTCAGGATGCAACGTTGGAAAACAACGACAACTCCTACGTTTAATGACATCAAAACACATCTCTAGCCTAAACCTCTATGTGTGTCGTTAAGTTTCAAATGCTCCTTAGGTTAATTGAGATTAATTTTGAAAGTTCATCTTAAATTATGTTTCAGTTTCAAGGCTTAAAAATCGATGTCACCTGAACACACCTATGATGCAACTAATATGAAAAAAATAATTATTTTCAATTTCGATGAAAGTTATCTAGTGTAGGGAAGAGGTGCAAACAATCATGTAACAATCAAATACGCAGCCAACAAGAACTTCCTAACCATATCTTTCAATTTCACTATTCCAATTCAATTCAAAGGATTAAAAGATGTCAAACCATGCAATGTAATCTATGCACAATTCCCCTGAAAACTATGCAAATCTAATCAATGCACAATTTCCTTTCCAATTGTGAAAATGAGGATTCTAACTATGCAAATGTGATCTATGCAAGAGAATTCTTCAAAACAAACACAAGAGGATTCCAATGAAATCAAGCGTAATCTCAAATTTCATGAAAAAAAGGACTCAAACTTAAATTACCATGCAATGTAATCTATGCACGATTCCCCTTAAAACTATGAAAATCTAATCAATGCACAATTTCCTTTCCAACTGTGAAAATAAGAATTCTAACTATGCAAATGTGATCTATGCAAGAGAATTCTTCAAAACAAACACAAGAGGATTCCGATGAAATCAAACGTAATCTCAAATTTCATGAAAAAAGGACTCAAACTTAAATTGGGTGAAAATTCCAAAAATCAAAAAGAGATGTCACTCAAAGGCATTTAACACTCATAAAGATTTTGCAAAAATGAAAGCAAAAATACGCAATTTCACACTAGGGAATTCCAACTTTACACACAAAACCCTAGATGCAAATGCAATATTTTTCCTTTTCACCATACCTAATTTTTAAAATGAATAAAACTAAGATTTAAATGTTCAATTACTGATTCAATTACACTTTTCAGAATGAGGACTAGAATTAACAATTTCTCTAAGCGATCAGCAATCAAATGAAATCAAGTTTGGAAGCGACCAAGTGATAAGAAAAAAGAAAAATCAAAACCAATTCTTACCGAAGGAAAACAACACAAATTCATACCAAATGGAGGCTTTAGATAGACCACAAGACATTGAAGACTTAGGGAAGTTCAACTCGAAGTAGGCTAACCAAAGAGAGGCTCAAGAACCAAGGAAAAATTTGTGCAAAAATAGAGACCAATGTCGATGTAGGAGAAGCACTAGTGCATTGCAACGCTGGTGCAGAGTGGGCTATGGTGAGGAACAACACTCTGTCAAAGGCACAGGGGGTGCATTGGGCCTAGGAAAGAGAACTATGGCATAAAAATTGCAAAAAATGCTCAAGGAAATCACTTCCTAGGTCTGTTCTTGGTTGGATGATGCAACAAAGGTCTATCAAGGAGGTGATCAAGCATAATGGATAAGGATACCACCAAGGAAATACTCCATTCCCCAATATGGTTGCCAATTTTTAATACGATTTACAATTGCGGACAAAATTATCTCCCCTAGGTCGGTGGCTAACCTAGAACAACAATGAGATAAGGAACGCAATGTTTTTCCTTAAAGTAAATAGATGATGGAGTGAGGCCTACCTGGAATCCTTTGCACACTTCACTCCTTCTTTAGCTTGGAAGCTCCAATTCAAGCTCCAAATGTCAAAATTAAAACCTACACAGTCAAATAACACAAGCCAAGAAACTACGAGATCTATGCAATATCATCTAAGTACTCCATTCAATAGATTAACATGGTATTGAAATAAGTGAAATAACAACATCACATATAGGAAAGCAATGAATCCTTTGCATTAATATAAATGGAAGGAGATTAAAACCATAAGTAGAAGTTAATCTTGTAGAAGAGCTCCTCCAAGTTGTTGACTTGTCCTTTCCTTGTCACAATATGCACCTCCAATCACCCTAAATGCATGAGATTATGACCACTCACTACAGCAGCATAAGGGCAGAATCGCTCTCCAAAAGCCAACCAAAAAACTAACCAGGTGCTTATGAAATGAGGTAAATATATAGGAACGAGAGGTAGTTCATGAATTCTTATCCATTTACCAATATAGGTTTTGAGATCCACCTTTCATGGATGGATAGGATCAAAGGATAAGTGATGAAAACTCCAAAGTATGGAAGGATAGGATCTGAACTTTTTATCCAATGTAAATAGTTGTAACAACTTCTAGAAACTCCTAGAGGGGAAGCTTCCAGAATCTCGATCATTCTCACGGATTTCTAGGACCAACGCGAGTTAAAAGGGGAGCAAGCTGCTAGTGACCAACGCAGGCCACAGTGGAGTGACATGTAGGTGAACGCACCCCAATAGTCTTACAGGGAGCATTGGTCCTTAAACTGGCTCAAATGAAGCAGTTTAGGGCTGAAACTTTAAGAAATGAAAGGTGCATTCTTAGGGATTTGTGCAATATGGTGAAAATGGGGAATAGGATGTTGATTGATCCCATTAGGAGGTTCATTGATCAGATGTGACAAAATGGCCTATAACATTATGGAAGACCTACCTTCAAATCCAAGGAAGGCCTTTTTGAATGGTTGGTTATGCCCTTCGAGTTGACAAATGCCCTTGATACATTTATGATTCTGATGAATGACATCTTGCGCCACTTCACCAACTCATTCATGGTTTTTTATCTGGACAACATCCTCATCTTTAGCAACAGTTGGGAAGAACACTTGCAATACATTCGGTAGGTTCTTCAAACCCTAAGAAAACACAAACTGTGTTCCAACTTGGAGAAATGCACCTTTGGCAAGAGCCAGGTCCAATATCTAGATTACATCATAGATGAGTGAGGTTTGCATGTGGATCCGACTAATATCCAAGTCATTCAGGATTGGCCAGCCACGACCACTCTAACGAAGCTTCGCAGCTTTTAGGACCTTGCAAATTTTTATCAAAGGCTTGTGTTGGAATTCTCCCATATCACTTGGCCACTGAGTCAGATTACCAAGGGCGAAGAGAAATAAAAAAAATCTTAGTCTGAGCCTCAACAGAAAGCGTTCGTTGATTTTAAGCATCGCCTATGCTTTGCACAGGTACCCACATGGATAGACCTGTAGTAGCCATTTGAAATTGAGACAAACGCCTTTGACTATGCTATTGGTATAGTCCGCACCCAACATGGGCATCCATTGGCCTATCATATTTAGAAACTTTATGATACAATTTGGAAGTATCCCACCTATGAGAAAAAGATGTATTCCATCGTGCAGGATTTCCGGTAATGGAAGCATTACATTTTAGGGAAGGAGACAGTCGTCCACATTGATAATTGACCTCTTAAGTTTATATAGACACAAGGGAAGTTGTAGAACGATCGCCATCAAAAGAGTTCTACATATCTACAACAATTCCACTTGAACATTAAATACAAAAAGGGTAGCACCAATCATGTCGCAAATTGCCTCAGCCAACCCCCAGTTGCAGGAGTGACTATAATTGTTCTCAACTCCTATGGCCACGAGACCTCTAGATGGCCGAAACTATTAAAAAACGATCCAGAGTTCACCTCCACATACCATATGCTAGTAGATGGCAAGAAAGTTCCTAATTTCCACCTTCATGAGGCATTATTATGCTACCTGAGCCACCTTTGTGTTCCTTCAAGCAAGCGTACCAAGTTGATTTGGGAGGTGCACTACAGTCAGTTCACAAGACACTTTTGTTTGGAGAACATTGTGGTTGTACTACAAAAGTACTTTTAATGGCCAAAATTCTGATAGGATATTGGGAAATATATCAAATCTTGCACTTCTTGTGACATCGCCAAGCCAACCATCAAGAAGCAAGGCCTGTACACTCCTCTAACTACTTCCATCCAACCTTGGGAATCCATCTCCATGGACTATCTGCCTGGCCTCCCTTCTACCAAGCAGGGTAATGACTGTGTATTTGTGGTTGTGGACAGATTTTTTAAGATGGTTATATTGGCGATCTGCAAGAAGAGTATCACAACATAGGACACTACCAAAATATTCTTTGAACAAGTGTGGGTACATTTTTGGATCCCTCAGACCATCATATCATATCGGGATAGTAAGTTCCTCAGCAATTCTAGTCAAGCCTCTGGACACTATTGGACACCAAGCTCACCAAGTTGATTGCATTCCATCCCCAGACTGATGGCCAAACAGAGGTTGTCAACAAGATGATAATGCACATACTCCACATGTACAACTCCAAGCATCCATGAACCTAGGATGAGATCCATCCCTATGTGCAGCACAGTTATAACAGATCTCTCCATAGCTCGACTGGTCACAATCCCTTTCAAGTGGGTCTAGGATTTTAACCATTGTGTCTGATTGATGTTTCCATGCCTCATGTGACTATACAGACAGAATCAAAACATGTATTATCTGAGGTTGATAAAGAAACCATATTTATTGAATGCTTCCAACAAATCCATCAGTAGTTTCACAACATGTTGGAGAATTCCAATTCCAAGTACAAGTAGTGACATGATCAACGTCGGGTGCCACACAAGTTTCAGGTGGGAAACAAAGTTTGGTTTCATTTGCAGAAAGAACGCCTTACCGGAGCCCATCGGAAGCTCAGACCACTCCCATATGGGCCTTACACCATAACCAAGGTTGTGGGAGATAATTATTTTGAGCTCAGTGTTCCCCCATTCCTTGGCCTACACCCAATGTTCAACGTGGACCGCCTTTGACCATACTTTCCACCATTACTAGACACATCATACATTGTAGAATTGCTCACACCAACAGATTTAAACCTAGACTGCATGGAACAAGCCATAACTAATCAGATCATGGACACACAAATCAAGAACACTCGCTTGCAGAAGATCCAATTATATTGGGTTTTCAGAGCTTACCAACTCCTGCACCAAGGCAAGTGGCTCATCAAGGACCAAGTTTAGCAGAAGTTTCCTCGTCTCCTGGAGGCACTCAACGCAATGGGGACCATTGCTTCCTAAGGGGGGAGAACTGATCCAGGTGGATATTGATGGCCACCTTCTTGTTCCACTTGGACCCCCACCATTGTTTCTTTCAGTTTTTCAGTTTCCTTAATTTTACCACAGTTTACTATTTTTGGTAATTTTTCGGGTCTTGAACTTCCGGAGCCGTTTTGAGGCCCTAAAAGATGTTTTTCTACAAAACAAGAAAACTTGAATTTTTTATTGATGTTTGCAATCGAAATTTATAGTCCTTGGATATATATTTCTAACGAGGTATTATGCACATCAAACAGAGATCGTATGCCAAAGTTACAACCCTAGGAAGTTGATGTACCAATATATCCCAACGGGGCCCATAGTTTTAGCGCTTCATCTCCTAGGGTTAGGGTTTTGGATGTTTAGGGTTTTCCATTGTTTCTAAATAATAAATAGGCCCTTGAACCTCATTATAACATAGTTTAGAGGCATGTAGCATCCACATTTCTTCTCAGAGATAAGCTACTATTGCTCGAGCTAATTTATTTCCATTATGTATGTAAGGGTATTTCAGTTCTTTGATCTTAATGAAATGAAGTTTTATTTCTGCTGCATCTTTGTGTTTATGTTTATATCTGTATTATGTTGTGTTCGTGCATAAGTCCATATCAACAACAATAATATAAGTATAATACATATAAATTATTAGTAATTATATTAGTATAAATATATATATATATAGATATATAGATATATATATATATATACTATAGATATTAGTGTAAGTGTAATAATGATATAAGTATAATAAATATAGATTAATAATAATAATAATTTTAATTAAAGAATAGCCTAGGATAAAAAATTCAGTAAATAATATATGAATACATTATACAAGTACTGGTGTTTATAGTATAGTATAGTATAGTATGACGATATATTTAATTACAACGCCATAATATAATACTAAGTAGTATTTTATACTCATACATTAAATGGAAAAGAAGAGAGGTAAATAAAGGAGGGAGAAAAACAAGAAATTAGAAACCAAGACAAAAAAATAAGAACCAAAGACAAGGAAAATAAGAAACAACCAAGACAATCCCAAAAGGAGGCAAAGAGAATCAAGAATAGCAGAGCCTATGGTAAGGAGAAAACTAAATATATTCATATGGTGGAAGAGTCAAACCTAAAAGGATGTGGAACTATTTCATGGGAACAAAGGAAGCCAATTATCACTTATCTCAATAACATCATCCCTATTAAACTTATGAGGATGGTTTATTATCTCAAGGGATTCCTTGAGTCACCTTCTCCAATAGTGGTGTTCTCTTGTGATCATCCCAACAGTCTCCAGGAAAACATGATGTTTAGTCTTCAAGGAGTGTTCAACAATTGTTGAAGTGTGCAATCGTCCATTCTTAATATTAGCTTTGTGCTCTTTTAATATAGTTTTTACCACAAGATAAATCTATTTTATAAGATCCTCTAAGTTGATGTTGGTTTATGCTATCTTTGACATATTTCATTCTTTATTTAATAATTCCAACAGTTGTGAACTTGGTAGTAATATTTTTTTACTAAGGATCTTTGTAATATTGTTGGTAACTCCATGGTTATAAGGAAGGTAGATATTTCCATTGTGTGTCTGATGACCCTAGGAGTTAAGTATTCTTTGAATCCTTTTCATGGCATTCTTTATGTTTATTTCCTTATATCCTATGTTCCTAAACACTATATTCGAGTGTTTCGTTTTCTCTTCATCAAGGTGATCAACATAAGAGATTCTCAAGACTAACAATAAGTGTATCAAGTACACCAAATTTTGGGAAAGATGACAATGGGAATCAACATGGAGGTAACTCTATGTATGAGTTTTCTTCCTAAAATATTGATGCCCTAATGCCCCATCCTACTTCCTATTGATAAGAACATCTAGGAATGGTATCTTATTGTCCTTCCAGATCCATTTAGTAAACTTAACGTCATCTAAGATAGAATGCAGGTGAATGAAAAAATTCCCTAGTTCTTCTTTTCCATGGCACCATTTAACATTAAGGTGAACAATGTAAACAACTTAGACAACATGATGAATAACAAGAGCAAAAATAAGAACAAATAAATTAGTTTGATCAATGTTAATGAGAACAAGGATAGTAACAAAAAAATGGAGAGTAACTCAAAACCAAAAAACACTAACTATGTCTACACATTAAAGATGAATCTAAGAAGAAGTTGGTTCACCTATCCTCCCAAGAACTAAGAAAACAATTGATGAATTTTCTCAAAAAAAAATTAAGGTTCATTATTGTTCCAACAAAAATTATAGTAGAGAGCATCATTTGCAACATAGAGGAGAGCATTCAAAACCTTTATTTGGAAGACAACGAAGGGATAAGACAAGAATGTTCACTCATCACGAATAAATATAAACCACCGAGGATCAATTTGAATAAAGGAAAAAAAATAGCACATAGGGACCTTCAGAACAATGACAAGATTGTGGTCCTAAAGGTAGACAAAGGCAAGGCCACTACAGTCATGAACAAGGAAGACTACATTAAAAAGATGAATGAGCACCTAAATTGTAGTAGCTATAATAAATTCAAGAGAAACCTTATATTCAAGGCCAAAATAAATTGAAAATACTATAAATGAATCCAACCTTAATGATAAGATGAAGAAAAGGTTGACATTTAATTGAAAAATCACCCATAGGATTTACAGACTCCCACATATTCACAAGGATGGAGTCCCTCTTAGGAAAATAGTCACTACCATTGGCTCCCCCACTTATGAAATGACAAATTATGTTGCCAATATATTGAGTCCCCTTGTTAGGAACACTGACTCATTTATAAAAAATTCCAATGATTTTGTCAATCTTATAAAAAATGAAAAAGTGGAACCTAGTGACATCCTTGTAAGTTTCGATGTAGTGTCACTTTATACCAAAATTCCTTTGAATGAAGTAATGAAAATTGTTAAAGAAGCTTTTGAACTAGAAACAACCAAGCTAGCCAAGGTTTGTCAATATGGGACGTTAGGGCATCAAGTCTTTAGGAATAAAACTCATACATAGAATTACCTCCATGTTGATTCCCATCAACATCCTACCCAAAATTTTGATGTACTTAATACATTTGTTGTTAGAGCCCTGAGAATCTCTAATGTTGATCACCTTGATGAAGAGAAAAAACACTTGACTACAATCTTTAGGAAAGGATATAAGGACATGGACATCAAAAAATTCATGAAAAGGGTTGAAGAAATACTCAACTCTCGAGGTCATCAGACACACAAAAGAAATGTCTACCTTCCTTACATCTATGGAGTCACTGAAAATATTGCAAAGGTCCTTCATAAAAAATATATTACTACCAGGTTCAGAATCCACAAAATGATTAAACAAAAAATAAAATACGTCAAAGATAGCATAAGCCAACATCAACTTAGAGGAGTTTACAAAATATATTTCTCTTGTGGTAAAATCTATATTAGAGAAACATGATGCTCCTTACAAAAAATATTAAAAGATCACATAGTTTATATTAAGAATGAACAATCGCACACTTCAACATTGGTTAAACGCTCCTTGAAGACTAAACATCGTGTTTGCCTGTAGAATGCCAAGATCATTGCAAGAGAATAACACTATTAGAAAAGGCACCTCAAGGAAGCCCTTGAGATAATAAAACCTCCCCATAATCTTGATAGGGATGGTGGTTTTGAGATAAGTGGTAATTGGCACCCTTTGATCTCACGAAATAGTTCCACATCCTTTTAGGTTTAGTTTTTTTCTTACCACGAGCTCTTATGTTCTTGATTCTCCTTGCCTCATTTTTTAATTTTCTTGGTTGTTTCTTCTTTTCCCTGTCTTTGGTTCTTTTTTGTCTTGGTTTTTGATTTCTTATTTTTCTCCCTCCTTTCTTTACCTCTCTCCTTTTCCATCTAATATATGAGTATACTATACTACGTATTACAGTAGGATGTGGTAATTAAATATATTTCCATAGTATACTATAGTATTGACACTAGTATAATATATTCATATATTATTTTTTAATTACAATAATAATTATTAATAATCTATATTTATTATACTTATATCATTATTTCATTTACACTAACATTGATAAACTATATATGTATACTTATATAATTACTAATAATCTATATATATAATTTATAAGTATTATGTATGTCTGCTTAGGGTAGCTCAATTGGCAATGGTCGTGGAAATGAAGTCTCATCGAACCGGAAGTTTTGGGTTCAAATCTTATGTTATCCCCCCGGTCATGGTGAGAAGTTGGACATGATGAAGATGTAGTCCTACCAAACTTACAAAAACAAATACAAGTATTATACTTATAATATTATTACAATTACATCCATATCTTGTCATTATTAAAGGAATTTATTCATAATCATAATTACATTAATACTATCACATTATTACAATTAATTGCATATCCGAATTTTTACTTATAGTATATCTTACATTTTTATTATATTATTACTTTTATACTTTTTACGTTTTTTCACCTTATTTTACTCTAGACTTCTTTTAGTTAGTATGTTTAGGATTTTTTATCAGTTGACCAGTTTCCTCCTTTTCCTTGCTTTCTCTTCTCCCCACCTTGTACTCATGCATTCCCTTAGCCCTTCTTTTTTTCAACCATTGTTCCAAAAATGGATCCTCTTTTGGGTTTGAAATGTTGACAACTCTCAAATAACGTTGTCAATAATCAAAGATCTTTATTTGCAAAAACATACCACAAGAATCTAAAATCTACCATCTTTATTATTATTATTATTATAAAGTAAAGTTAACAATATAATTTTATATCTAATTTTATCTCAGAAACATAAATCTAAATTTACTCTTAAGAAGACATTTTTTTTGTTTAATGAAATTATTTTATTACCATTACTTTTTAATAATATTATTATTTTTTAATGTACCATCATGGGACAACATCTCCTAGCAAGTAACATATAATATTGACATATGTTGGGAGGTAACAACATGGGATGAGTCTCGATGGCGGGTCTAGGGTTTGTCGCAAGTACCAGTGTTTGTTTTGGACGGTGTTCATGTTGGTAAAGCGGTTGCTCTATGACCTGTTATTGCATAGGGGTTTGCACATAAGGGGTTTCTTTTAACCTTTCAATTTTCTCCACTGTCACCATTTTGGGTTTTCAACGGGAAGCGTTAGGAACCGAGTCAGGTGGGTTTAGTCGTGGTTGCTTTCAGTTGGGTTTCCGGAGGTTTTAAGTCTCTACAGGGCATCAATTGTTTTTTGGTTTTTTGCAACCACCAACCGGAGTTAGTGCCTATCGCAGGGGCACTTGACTTTTTCCTGTTGGGAATAGTTTAATCGGATGGTTCAAACGAATTTTTTCATGTATGGATGAAGAACTCCTAGATTACTCTTCCAAAAGCATAGACCCATCTCAAATCTGGGTCAAAGACAAACGCTTGTCGAGAGGAAGGATTTCACCAGAACAAAACTCACCACCGAACACACAGGTTGTCATTTTCTCCTCAGTAATGGAGGACGTGGCGGTTACCCTACATTTGTTAGGGTTTGCACAACTGGAAGTCATGGTGACTAAAGGCTTGCTCAACCTGGGAGACGTATCGAAAGTTCCATTTATGAATATCTCGTCACCATCTGAGTTGTTGTCCTAGGCGCATGAACGGCAAGGTACTAATAATATTCTGGAATGCACATGGGTGGCAGTGAGAGTTGTGGGTGGAACGACAGCAGAAAAACAGGGTGTTTTAAACCAGGCTCATAGCGTACCGGGCATTTCCTCATAAGCTTTCCCAGCTCCAGTTTATACATCCACTTCTCGCACATCGGGGTGTTTCGATGGTATCACCCGAGAGGAAATAAGGCCTGAGGAAAACAGATCCTATGGATCGCATGACAATCTCCAAGTGGAAGGCGAACAACAGGCCTTAAGCCCGCATATCAAACCTGGTGGGGGGGGAATCAAAGTCCTCAAAGGTTCAAGAACGGAGGCGGAATCTGGTTTTTGGAGAAGGTATCAGACGGCCCAAGTGGGGCTTACCAAGAACATTGTTTTGGTGGGCAAGCTCTGGAGCTGAAATTATACACCAACCCGCTTAAAGAGGTGGATAGTAAAAGTATGGGGGCATCCGATGGAGAAACTCCTTGCGGTGCTAACCATGTCCAGGGGTTGGTTCGCTCTCATTTTCACCCAGACGGAACCTATCAACTGGGTATTGACTCGTTATTGGCACATAGAGATGACGCCAGTTCTACTAAAGAAATAGTCGCCCCTCTTTGATCCATAAAAGGAAAACATGGGGAAGGTTCGATTTGGGTGCGTCTTCATGGACTCCCGTTACAATTATGGGTTGAGGATATTTTTAGGTGCATTGGAGATTATCTAGGAGTGTATCGGACCGTGACAGATCATACCAGGGAACGAGATGCCTGGAAATTTCCAGAATACTGGTGCATCTGGACACCTGTGAGGTTTTGGTGGAGAGATACTGGCTTCAGTTGGGTGAGATTATAAGGTGGTCGATACTATACTATGAAGGCATTCCTTTCCATTATAAGTGATGCCATGAGTTCAGTCACCTATACAAATATTGTCCTTTGATTATAGGGAAGCAGTCGGAACCTCCGCGAACATATGTATCTGCGAGCACCCAAACAAGCAGGGAGGCGGACTCTTCACCGATGGTGCACTCAGAGGAGCCCTTGCAGAGTCGGAGTGGTACTGGGGCGATGACACAACAGACAGACTCCTAGACCTTTGAGGCACCAGTCACTAGATCACGATCAAGGGGAACTGAACCTTTTTCGGTTACTCTTCCTCTCTCTTCTCTTGTTTCTCAAGATTGTCTATTATCTAGTATTCCTTTATCACCCATGATTGTTTTAGGTTCAGGCACTAGGGCTAGCAATATGTGTTTCATAAATTGTCCTGTGGCTACCGCTCCTCTTGCTCCTCTTCGCTCCTCCCGACCTTACATCTGGGCCATCTCCCTTTAGCCCCTAAGGAGGACATGACTTCTGGTCGTTCTCATCATTATAACTTGATATATTTACCCCTTCCCTGAACCCTTTCTTTTGGCCTAGATAAGGACCCTCTCCCTTCCATTCCTTTGAAGCTTCCGCAAGGTAGACAATCTCATCTATCCAAATCCATCTGTGGGCAGGTAATGATGTGGCATTGGGTATACAGACTCCTATTGACTGGATTCTTAGAGAAAAAGGAAACCCTACTAGGGTTACCCCATGAAGTGCTTCTCTTTCAACTGCAGGGGTTTGTCCACCCCAGATAAAAAACTAGCGCTAAAAAGGTTGTGTAGATCAGAGCGGTTGGATGTATTATTTCTTTAGGAGCCATTGGGTGATGGGGCCTTCATCAACAATGTCTTACTGAAAATACTCTCATATTGGGAGTTTCATTATCTGGATGTCAAAGGGAGATCGGGAGGTTGTCTTTTGGGTTTCAACAAAAATTCTATAAGGGTGGTCAACATCTGGGGGGTGAGGGTTTTCTGGGTGTTGATCTCATCTCCCCTGATATCAATATTCCCCTCATACCCATTAACATCTATGGACCTTGTCATAACAGGGAGGTTTTTTGGAAACATTGTTGAAAGCATATTTCATGTAGGCTGATATTCTGATTATTGGAGGTGACCTAAATTTCTCTTTAGGGCTCTCTAAATCCTAGGGAAATAGAGCTCAGACTGACCCCTTAATGGAATTCTTTCAATTAATGATGGATTCTCATGATCTCCTGAACATCGATTCGGTAAAGATTGTGTCGACTTGAAGGAATAGAAGAACTAGGGAGGATGCTTTGGCTAAAAGACTAGATCATTTTTTTATTAAAGCTACTATGTTAGCTAGGTTGGATTGTATTCGTCAATGGGTGGGATCGGGGGGCTTCTCTAACCACTCCCCTATTTTCATGAAGATTATGGATTCCAACCATAAACCAAACTCTCCTTTCAAATTTAATGTTACTTGGCTCGCTAAAGTCAATTTTCATAAATTAGTACTGGAGACCTAGACACACTGTGGTTTATATAATCATTCCTCCTCGGCCGAAGTAATTGCAAGTAACTTGGCCCGTTTAAAATCGGAAACCATTAGATGGGAAAGAAAAAAGATGCAAAAGGATGAGTTCGGCTTACTAAGGATTAAATGGGTCCTTAAGTAAATGGAAAAGTTGAGGATTACAAGTTACACAAATTCGGAATCAAAGGATATGTTGATCAAATTGGAAACTGAAAAGATCTGTCTTCTGGGATAGAAAGAGGAGACTTGGCGCTTACAAAGAAGAGCGATTTAGCTAAAGGTAGGAGTTGAGAAATCAAAGTTCTTCCAACCATAATTCAGGGGAAGGAAAAATACAAATATTATCTAGGCGCTACGGGATCAGACTAGAAGGGAGGCGAACACTTGCAACCAACTAGCAGATATGGGAATCAAACATTTCTCTCATATTTTCAAGGTGCCTAGGGAAGCCTCCATAGCTGGGATCTTTCAAATTACTGAGGTTTTTCCTATATTTGTAGAGTTTGAAGAGGTAGCAACCCTAAATGAGCCAGTATCGTTAGGGGAAATGGAAGCTACTTTGAAATGCTTCAAAAGAGACAAGAGTCTAGGTTCGGATGGGTGGCCCATAGCTACATTACTTTTCTTGATCTCATTGGGCTTGACCTCCTTTTGGCCATTAAAGATTGCAAACTTTCTGGTTGGATGTATGAGGAGTTCAACTCGACTTTTTTGGCCCTTATCCCAAAAGCTGATAATGCTTTATCTTTTGACGACTATCGGTCTATCTCCATCTGCAACTATATTTACAAACTCATCTGCAAAATAATTGTTATGCGCCTTAAACCTTTATTTTCCAAGATGATATCCAAGGAACAGTTTGCTTTCCTCAGCCACCGACAAATCCATGAAGCCATAGGGACTGCTCAGGGAGGACCCCACTCTATCAAAAAAAAGAACAACAAGTCTATCATCCTCAAAATCGATCTTTCAAAATGTTTTGATCGGGCAAGTTGGTCATACCTTCATCTCATCCTTCTTATATCAATTTCCCTCGTATTTTCATTAATTGGATCATGTGTTGCTTCAATTTTGCATCCTTTAGCATCCTTATCAATGGGGTTGCATCAGGTTTTTCCATGTTAAATGGGGTTTGAGATAGGGATACCCTTTATCCCCGTTGCTTTTTCTTTTGATCATGGAAGGTTTAAGTAGACTGTTAATACATGCTTGTGCAAAAGGTTCTCTGGGTGGGGTATTGATATCTGAAGTGTCTTATCTCTCACGTCTATTGTTTGTAGATTATGTGCTTATTTTTTTAAATGGTTCATTTTGTGATACCACTTGTTTCAATAAAATTCTATCATTGTTTTGTAAAGCTATATGTATGGAGCCAAATTTCAACAAATCCACCATCATATTAGTGTCTTGCCTCTAAAATGAGGAAATATATGCTTTAAAACAATTTGATTTCATTAGACAAGCGCTGGAGACCAGACTAAAATACATGGGGTTTAGGCTGAAGCCAAATGGATACTGTATTGATGATTGATCATGGCTCATTGCAAAAATTGAAGGTTGCATAAACATTTAGTAGCAAAGATGGCTCTCTAGGGCTCACAGACTCACCTTGATAAAATCTTTGTTGGAGGCCATTCCGGTTTATTAGATGACTCTTGCCTAGATTCCAAAAGATATTATCAACAGGATTAAACAAATTTGTTGTAGGTTCCTATGGTGGGAGGAAAATTTGGGGCGGTCTTTTGCTTGGGTTCGTTGGGACAGGATTGGGAAACCTAAGAAATGGGGTGGTTGGGGTATAAAGGACCTCCATTTTTTTTAAAAAGCCCTAGCAGCAAAGATGGGATGGCAAATTATCAAGTCATAGAACTTATGGAAAGAAGTGGTCTATTACAAATATATTCATCCCCTATCATTAATTCACTGGATTCGAAGGCCCGACCAGTGCTTACCCGGTGCATCAATTATATGGAAGGCCATCTCTCAATCAATAAGAATCATCAAGGATGGCTTGGCATGGCATATTGGGAACGGTGAGCAAGTCAGATTGGGTACAGATGCCTGGTCTGAATGCGTGAATGCATACATTCTCCCACTGGATTTCCGACAATTTCTATAAGTGGCTAGCATCACCCAGATTGCCCACATCGCCGATCACAGACATCCACTCCGGACAACGCAGATTTGGTTGGACTCTCGATATCTTGTCATCCCGAACAGATGGAGAAGGTCATGGAAATGATTTATAGGAGCTCTGGAGGAGACAAATATCAGAATAACTAAGTGGGATGATGAACTCATCTGGGCCACATCTTTTCATGGTAGTTATTCCCCAGAGGGGTATGTTGCTCTTATGTATGCTCATGAACCAGGGGATATTTGCTAGTGGTGGCACCCTCTATGGAAACTAAAAGCACCACACAAAACATTGTTTTTCATATGGTGTATCCTATCAAATAATGCGACGTGCCTTTCATGGTTCGTCCAGATGTTGTCCATGCCATGAAAACACTGAGGATATTGATCATTTATTCCTCCACTGCTTGTTGATGTTCAAGTGTGGACTCATATTACAACCACTCTCAACATTACCCACAAATGGTAATGCCCGCACATCGTTGATGCCTCGCATCGTTGGTGGACCGAGGATGCCACACAAAAAGACAGAAACCTCCCTCTGATTGTGTTGCTGGGGCATTTGGTTGAACATAAATTGTTGAATCTTCCAGGATGTCCTGACCCATTGGCCAACCACTTGTAGCTATATTTCTACCATATACAACCTGATTCCTGATGATCCTTAACAACAACATGCTCGGGTCATCACCCCGGAAGTTATAGATAAGATCTTTCATTGGGCTTATTTTGATGGGTTTGCTCAGGTTGTGGGCTGCGGGGGAGGGGGGCAGTTGTGCTCCATATAAATGAACACCTATTTTCCAAAATCAAAGTGGGTTTAGGGAGAGGCACAAATAACTATGTAGAACTCAACAGCCTAAGACACCTTCTCATCTTTGCTCTTGAACAAAATTGCCACAAGATCTAGATCTTTGGGGACTCACATCTTGTTATAAGTTGGATCAACTCTGCATATCATTGTCACTTGCACACACTCAAGGGTTTACTAGATGAATTCATCACTCTAAAATCACAATTTGATTTTATTTTATGCTCTCATATATACAGGGAAAGGAATGTCGTCGTTGATTGTCTATCCAAAGAGGCCACACAGCAAAATAGGGGGCAGTGGCTGACTCAGGAATTCAAAGATAGAGCATTTTTCCAATTATCTCATTGTCCATTCATCGAATTGGATAGAAACATTTCGAATTGATCTTCAAAAAGATCATCTGACATATTTTTTTCTTTTTGTTTATTTACTACTCTTTGTAACTGAAATGGACTATGGTTTATCGTTTCCTTTATGTAAATATTATGTTGATATTGTAAGTATTAAACTATGATTGTACTGATTCAGAATGGGTTTCTCATTCTTGGTGACTACATCTCATACATGTGGATGATACAACATGTAATTTTCTTATTATTAATGAAAATTGCGCTTTTTTCTTGGGAAAAAAAATAGATTAACATATATCAAGGTTGAATATAAGATAGGTCATGGAATGATAGAATATATTAATGTACCATCTATGTAAAGAATTTACTAGTTGTATGAACATCTCCAAATTTTTATACAAGGAAGCATGGAATGATGGATAACAAATATTAATGTATGCCTTTGGGGCCTTCTATGGAAACATTGAAAAGTTGCCCAATTTGAAATTTTAGTGTTAGTGTTAATAATTTCTTCAAAAAACCAATAAGAAATTTTAAATCTGCCCAACACTATTTATGGGCAAACTCAAGAATGTAAACTCCACAAATACTTCAAACATAGATCATTTTAGTGGGCCTTGGAGCAATATCTATCTCAATACATAAATCTAAATTACTTCAATTACTATGGGACACATGAAAATTACTTTAATTGCAATGGAAATATAGTAATAACATATTAGATCTGAAACATCCATTAAGCTTGATAAATCAAAATAGCATTCATCCCCATTGTCCTAATAAGTCGAGACATTAAAACAACCATGAAACTAGCTCGTTATATGAGAAAAATAAAATCTATAATCACATATTTACGACAAAAATGAAACACTTCACATATTCACAATAATGAAGACAAAGTACAATACCTTGACTCATGCCAAGTTGGCACAACAAATTTTTTTGGCTCATCCCAAACAAGGACTCTTCAATGCATCCCAAAACCTAGCTAGGGTATCCTTAATCACTACAAACCCTAACTAGAAATGCAAAGACCAAGCAAGGCATCCCACCAATCTATACATATAAATCCTGGGATCTTCCCAACAAGCCAACGTCACAATAATTATTAAAACCCAATATATCCCACTTACATTACATATGTTATCAAGGAGATTCACTCATCTACATCCCACAAGCTACAATACTCGACACTTTCCTCTCATAATCCAAAGAGACCTAGTGTTAGCATCCCATGAGCATTAATCCTTGTTGTAATAGTAAAACATTATCTTCCCAAATTGTCCAAATAACTATCACCCTAACTACTAATCTCTAAGAAACAAAGTATTTCTTTTAACAAATACCATGTCCTTCTTTTATATAGAATAAGATTTGTGAGGCCAAAAATAAAACATGGATTAAGTTCACAAACAACCTTGGGCCAAGTCAACAAAAAACCCCCCAAATGGAACACTCATCAAAGTGAAGTGTCCACATGTCATACTAGAGTTTTTCCAACCCCTAATCTAATGCTCCCGCTATGCTAAGTGTACATGTGTCAAGTGCTCTTCTTGTAAATATGGTGCACCCTTCAAACAATGACTTCAAAACCCAAGTATTACTCCTCAAAATGTGTGTAAGGTGGTTACATGCTCTTAAGGCCAAGCACTAGACTCTAAGTGCCTAACATGCTTTGTCAAGGTGATTTCTCTACACATACCAAATGCCTAGTATCATCAACAAGTGTGTCTCCCTAACACTAATCTCAAGGTAAGTATATACCTAATCTAGGCTCTCCAAGTGTAAATAAAAAATAGGGAAATGGGATAGGAGGCCAAAAGCCCTTCACATCCCATGAAAGTGCTTGCCTAGCTAGGTTAAAACACTTTTAGATCAACCAAAAGCCAACACTCCTTCTTTGCAAGGAAAGTTGTCACATTCCTTCAAGATATTACTTAGCCTACAAGGTAGGGACACTACCTAGATTCAAATTACTCCATATCATAAAGGAGAACCCAATAAATTGTAAATCCATTCAAATGCATACATGCATGTGATTAACTTTTGCAACATAGATAAGCATGCATCAACTCATTTAGACTAGGGATTCCATTTTTAATTTCGTTCATCGGCAAAAAATAGGCTTAAATTGAAAAATTTATAAACAAATATTTGAGAGCACGGATTGAGAACTTATATTTTCACCAAGATAGTCTAAGAAACTAGTTATGTATGGGAAATTTTCCACCCAGCTATTGGGCCTCTTCATTTTTGGATGTGCAAAGTGGCAAGAAGAAGGATTCCATGAAACTCGTACAACCCCAACAAAGCCACATAGAGCCAAAGTCAAATTGCATGAAAGATGGAAAATATCCCCTAATTTGTGACTTAATTAAGCTTGTGATTATATCATGTAATGGAATATATTGATGAAGCCAACTAAATTACTTAGGTTACAATTTCGATAAAGTTAAGAATGACCACTAAGTTAGCATTGTGCAAGTAGTCTCTTATGAATACAAATAATGGTCACATGGTTTTTTACTTGGCTAGTTTTGATAGAACTATTTTGTTGTTGCAAAATGTGCTAGGTGCTATTATACGCTACTAATATGATCATCACATATTCCAAGTCTAAGCATGTATAAGATCCATGTGTTGAAACAAGTTCCGAAAGGGCCCCTTATTTTCAAATTGCGTCTTGCATCTTTCACATGGATGATTGATATGTCAGCAACTCCATCTACTTTATGCTATAACAAATATGTTTTATATAATGTGAATTTTAAAATCTTATGTATGTTAAGTAGTTGCAAATCTGCAACGTATGTTATGTTATGAATGAATGACAAGTCAAAATAGTGGAATTTTTAGTCTACAACCTACTTGCTTCTTCTTAGTCATGACATTTTATTCAAGTGAGGCATCCCCCTCGTAGGGATTGAAAATGCTAGCACTAGACTATAGTGGACCTTTGTCGGACACTCAAGTGCATGTGTTTTACAAAAAAGAGCTAAGAGATGTTTACATTATTGAAACCTCTTAGCCTAGGATATCAACCTTACAAGATGAGATCGAGATTCTTAGGATAACATATAGAAGACTAATTTAAAAGTGGGTTTGAGGATTTGATTGTGTAGGATGCGGAGTTATGCAGATGAAAATTTGAGCATTGTAAACAACTAGTTTTATATAGTGATGCTATTAGTGACAAATAAGAGATATTTTGGGAGTTCCCAACAAGTCTTTATCAATGGTCGTGATGACTTGAGGAGACACCAAGATACACCTAAAGGAAAAGAAAGACAATAGAATGGAATGTCTAAAATCTTGTTGTACTTTGATGAGTAAATCATCATATCATTCACACAGTTACTTTATAAGTGAAGACTACGATGGAAGGGTTTGGGCTAGCATTTTTCATACATGGATACTAGTCCTTTCAAAATTTGAGAAAGAGTTGAGGGGAGCTCACATGAACTTAGAAAAACAAACCTCAACTTGAATCAAGATGTCGTTGGTTGAATAAGGTATGCTAACCTTTAAACCTATTATCGTGACCAAAGTAAACACCTTGTGCTATGGGGGTGTCTCGAACGATGCTAGTAATGTTGAGGAATTTGAAGAATTGTTACCATGGGGTAAACAAAGAAAAATGAAAAAGTTCAGTAAGTTATGAGGAGGATAGGAATTGGAAACTAGTAGTGGCTTGAACAAATGCTTGTCATAAATCAAACAAGTGAACAGTTGCAGAAGGAAAATAATGATGAAGGAATTTTGTTAGAGTTATAAAATTTGAAGGGGTTGGGAGAGCTATACAATGAATGGTTGAAGGAAGTGGGGTTGAACTTAGAAAGGAATCTTGTAAGACATAATGGTGAAAGGACATCAATAGGATCCCTATGATAGACCTATAGAGGATTATAAATGGATATTGAAGTCTAAATCAATGGGATAGAAATTGTGTTCCAACCAGTTTTTGAAGAACCAGATAATAGAGGAATGGAAACTTACGCATAACTAGAGGATGTGCTTGTAGATGTATTTTAGTTATTTTGAGGTGAAGAAATCACCTAGGGGAATTTTGTATTACTAATCATAAATGGAACCAACCCAACATCAACCACACCTAAATGCTTTTGAAAATCAAGTACATCTAGTAAATTCTATAGAGTCTAGTGTTAATTCACATCACAGTGAGCCCATGTTAGAAGAAAATAATGGTTATAGTAATGGTAGTAGTCAAAATAACCAGGAGTCTATCGAGGGGATTATAACGCATCATATAACTAGAATCAAAACACAATATCACAACCAAGGCCTAGAGGAATCATTTTAATTGGAAATCATTATAGTAATATGTTGGGAACAAAAGGAGGGTCTATGTTAATATCAACTAAGTTTTCATGTAAATATAAACATGATGCAGAGAAACTTTGATTTCTTTATGAATCCATATAGAATGCTAGGGATACTTTTGCAATATCAAAGATGGTAAAGTTTTAGAAATTTTATTGGGTATATATAAATTTTTTATGTCTTTGAGTTTGGAAGCAAAAGATTGTTGGAGGAGACCTTCAAATTTTAAGAATTATGAGAATCTTTCAAAAGAAACTACATATAATTCTTATGATTCTTAAAACTTTGAGGGGATTCTTATTATTTACAAGCTATTATAGGAAATTTGTGAAAATTTATGGAAAAATTAAACCTCCTCTAATTTCACCCCTTAAAATGTGTCTTTTTATAAAGTGAGGAAACAACACATTTGCTACTTTAAAGGACATGAAGTGCAACACTCCAATATTATAAATAGCCTACTTTAATGAGACTTTAAGAATCTCTCAAAAGAAACTACATATAATTCTTAAAATTTGAGGGTATTCTTATGATTTACAAATTATTATAGGAAATTTGTGAAAATTTATGGAAAAAATTAAACCTCCTCTAACTTCACTCCTTAAAAATGTGTCTTTGTATAAAGTGAGCAAGCAACACATTTGCTACTTTAAAGGATGTGAAGTGCACCACTCCAATATTAGTAATAGCCAACTTTATTGAAACTTTTTTTGTCTTGGAATGTGATGCCTCAAGTAGAGCTCTAGGAGCAGTACTGATGCAATAAGGATGCCCCTTGGCTTTCACTAGTAGGCAAACAAAATTTCGAAAAATTTGCATATGAGAAGGAAATGATAGTTATCCTTCATGCAACAAAGACTTGGAAACCATATCTCATAGGGAGGCATTTCCAAATCAAGATTGGCCATCATCATATTATGAAGTACTTTCTTGAACAATGGTTGTCTTCACCAAAGCAATATAAATGGGTCACTAAATGTTAGGGTATGAATATAAGATCATCTATAAGAAAGGTAAAGATATTATTGTGGTTGATGCTTTATCCAAACAATTTGAAGATAAGTCACTCCTTGCCTTATCATTACCAAGTTCAATATGGCTCAAGAAAACCCACAAGTAAACAATACTTTAAGGTAACTCATCCTACAACTTCAAATAGATTACAACCCACCTAAAAGTTACGCATAGCAACAAAATGCATTATGATATAATAGGTGCATTGTTTTGGAATAATATTCAACCCTAAAACAAGTCTTATTATGGTTGCATTCATCATCGATAACAAGTCACTCTAGTTTTTATAAAATCTATGAAAGGACTAAGTGCACATTCTTCTGGGAAGACATGAAAGCAAATACTAGGACTTGGTAGCATCATGTGATGTTTGCTAAAGAGATGAGGGAGAGATAGTGAAGATTTTTGAAGCATTGCAACCTCTACCAATCCCAACACAAAACTGGAGAGAAATTTTAATAGATTTTATCACGGGACTCCTAAAAGCAAGCAACAAATTAGTTATAATGGTGGTGATTGGTCATCTTTTAAAAGTTGCTCATTTTTATGCCTTGTTGCTTCCTTTCACTCCAATTGATCATGCCTTCATGGATCAAATATTTAAGATACATTGTATGCCCACTTCCATTGTCTCGGATTGGGACTTCACATTGGCTAGCAAATTTTGGTAAGAGCCATTTCAACTTCAAGGTATGCAATTGAATGTGAGAATTGCATATCATCTTCAAATTGGTGGTCAAGACGTACTTAGAGACCTGATTGAGATGCTTTGCTTCTGAAAAGCCACATTAGTGAGCACATTGGTTTCCCCTTGTTGAAAGGTAGTACAATACCACTAATCACGGAGTTACCAAATGGACACCATATGAAGTTACTCATCAACAAAAACCCCTGTCAATGGAATCATATGTACCAAGCACATCCAAGGTTCATGCAGTGGATAGTATGTTTCACATTAGTTAAACCATTCTCAGTATCCTAAAGGACAACTTAGTTATGGTACAAAATCAAATGAAACAACAAGCTAATCAACATAGATCCAATCATTATGTTGTTGAAGGTTATTGAGTGTTCTTTCACATGCAACCCTATAAACAAGCATCACTCAAAGACAAATTTCCCGAAAAGCTAACCCTGTGGTTCTTATTAAATCATACAATGCATTGGTCAAATCACCTACAAGCTACGCCTCCCAACCCACTCCAAGATTCATCCCATATATCATGTCTTGTTTGAAGAAGGTCGTGGGATCAACTTGCAAAATGCAGACCAACGCACTAGAGCTTGATGACGAAGGATCCATTTAGCTCCACCAAGCATACTATTGGATATCAAAGAGTATCAATTGTGTCGATGCATAAAGAAGGAAGTATTAATCTAGTTGAAAGATATGCAACCAGAGGATGCCACATGGGAACCAATAGTAATTCTACAACTTCTTCACCTTCAAGCTTAAGGACAATGTTGCCTATGAAGGGGAAAGGTAAGGTCATACCTAACCTTCTTATTTAGATGCTTTATTAATGTGTAATGCCACCTTTATTGAATAACACCCATTCAATAGTTGATTAATCTTCACTCATTGTAAAATGAGTGAACTTTGTTAAAAATGCACAAATTAATTAATAAAGTTTAATAAATAACCTCATAGGTAGTTTATTATCACTACGGATGGCTATTATTCAATAAAAGATTGTATAGTGCTTGGTCAATAATTGTGATTGTAATTGTAATTGTAATTGTAATTGGAGCATTGCTCTTGGAAATTTCCCCCTTGTAAAAATGAGTTAACGTAAGTCTTTATATTTTATTATCAAATAGAAATATCTTTTTAAGATTCTCTCTTTTCCCTTAAACTTTTGGATTTGGATTTTACATTGTATCTCTTATACTTTTGGATTTGGATTTTACTTCATGTGATGTCTTAAATCAAATACACTACATCAATAATTTCATGTGTGAAATATTCTCACCAATACTTACTTAATTTTGATCTTTGCTTCCCTCAATTTTGATTTTTGCTTCCCTCTATGCTAAGTCTTTACACGCATCTCACACAAAATATCATCAATAATTTATTAATAAAACAAGAGTTATCAATAAAACAAGAGTTAGTAAGTCAAAAACAATATCCAAAGTTATTGCCTTGTTATTGCCTCGCTCAATAAAGTAGGTGTTATCTACTATAGTTTAAATTATAACATTGCAAGTACTTTTTTGAGTAGTTATTTACCTAACCACGATATTTTATTATGTAACGAAAACTTATTTACATAATCTATTATGTAACTAAAAGTTATATATAGGACCTATTTTATATGTAAGCTTGTAGTTTACAATAAGATTGTAAGTATCCCTTTTCTTATCCCCGGTCATATGGTTGACCATAACAGGATCATAAGTCTGCTTTTTTTCTTGACACCGGATCTTGATGATTAACCATAAGGTTATAAATATTCCTTAAAAGTAACTTGGCCTTAAGTTAAAGTTTTCCCTTCTTTTGTGCAAGTATGGCTTCACCTCTCCTTTATAACTTTATCTCATTTCTAACGGTCACAAGTGTAACTGCAGGGTAACTTGAGGCAACCAAACCCTCTCTTCCATAACTTCTCATTTCAAAGGTCACAAGTGTGACTGTAGGGTAACTCGAGGCAACTTCGCCTCAATTTAAACTTGATCTTTGGGGAGGTGCAAGCCACTTAGGACTACATGTGCCTGAAAATCTCTAGTAACACAGAATGTTAAAGCAATCTTCCGTAAAATTGACATTCAGTGTCCTCGAAACGAAGGCAGCTTTGTACCAACAAAACCATAATTTTATTCAACATAACATTGAATTTCTTTTCTTTAAAGGATTGCACCAAAAACATTATACCATAAGTCATAGCATTGAATTTACAAAAAAAAACAAAATGAGATATTCCACCAAAGACAACACGTCATAAATCAAAGCATTGAATTTACCCACAAAGAAAATAAATAATTAAAAAAACAAATTAATATTAGAAAGAAATAACATATAACAAATATAAGGAGAAATAACAAGAAAAAAAAAACTACCAGAGACAACCTGCCCTAAATCATATACAAATGATGGGAATCTTAAATGTCCATATCAAATTAGAAGATACATACGTGAAATGTGATTGCTCATTCAAGTCATTCACCACCAACAATCTATATAAGTAGCAACACAACAGTAAATGCTACCTTCAAAAGAAAACAAATCTCAAACTCTTCAATTTATAGTTGAGATGAATTGACACTCCAACATCCTCAACTCTAAATGCACAAACATGGGAGCCTTCTGCCATGAGAATATGATTTAGAATTCTTTCAAACTAATATAGACAGGCATGCACGTTCACAGCGCAGTAAGAGCCCATGTCAAGTAATGGACATGGCACTATTGATAGATACCAATCATTGTACTGTTTTCAAGGCCCGCAGAGAGCCCTCCGGACATAAAGGACGTAAGAGAGGCCCATGGAACATTTTCAGTATCTTTAAAATAACAGAAGGATGCATAGAAAGACTGTGTATAGAAAATTACTTAATTCAAACCATGAACCCTAAATTTAAAGTCCTTTTCCCGAAAGCTAGCTCATTTAATCTAGTAAGTGACAATAATGAAAAAATCTCAATTAACAATAGCTAAAGGCGTGGGAAAATATATGCTTCCCAGTAACTTCAGACCATAGCACCAATCAATCTTGCATCTTGCATCACACAACACAGATATTTGATGCAATGAAAAAGAGGACACAAAATGGCGTTGCAGAGAGCTTTTAGGTTACTCTTCGCAACAACTCTCTGTAGATCATTTCCTACTACGGCATCAATATGAGAAAAAATATTCTTAAATTAAAACCCCACTCGGGCATGAGAAAAATAAACAACTCGTGGCAAAAATTATTAAGTGCACGAGGGTAAGAAAACAATATACATGTGAGGCAACAAAACCAAGGCTTCTGGAACCGGAAGAGAATGCTGCAAATTTCATATTTAAAAGTGATTGTTAAAATGCATACAGTGAAATGATAGTCTACGTCATGGAATACCCATATACAAGGCAAGTTGACTAAAAAGTTTAAATGGAATAAATACAAAGGATAATGAAGGAACTCTAAATCAAAATTGTTATAAGTTTAAAATGAATATAGAAACTGCAGCTCATACACATTCTCTCGAGTGCCGATCGAATGGGTTCCCTCTGTTTCCCATTGATGGATGTTCTGCTGCTGCTATTTTCTCACGAAGATTAAATTTCTTTGCAATGATTGGACGGACATCATTGAGTCCTACTAATGACTCGAGGAAAGGAAGCAACGTAACTAAAGCACAGTCTGAACGATCATCAAACCAGCTCTCAATAGGAATACCATTGTCTACTTGGAATCCAAAGGCCTGCCAAAAACATGGGGAAAAAACTATAATAAGAAAGTCAAATAGACCAAGAATACGATTTTATATACCTGCCCAATATACAAGTAAATTAATTTAAACTTGAAGATCAATTAATGATTATTTTATGTTGTAAGACTTGGCAATAAGGGATTGATGAAAGGACTCACATAATCAGGAGAAACTTTTAAAAGGGCTAATTAGGTTCTGCTTAAACATTACCTGTGGTGAGTTGTCAATAATGGCAACTTGTGCAAGATCACGCCCCAAAACTGTCAAATCCTTCAGATAATTACCCTCTACAAAGACGCATGATTCACGGTAGACACGGTGACGAATGAGCTTCCGCTTTGGATCTAGCACATTTAAGAGTTGCTCCGCATAGACGCTTTGACTAGCTGTGAATACAATAATTTCAAACATATCTGCAACCCTATCCATAAACAGCTGGAGATGAGGCCTGCATCGTACATACACTGTATGCTCTTTCAAATTAAAATGCACTGGGAATGTGAAGTCTGCATCGTCACAATGCTCCAGTGTTGAATGCACAAGGGTCTCTGATCATACAAAACCAAGTAGACTTTATCACTCTGCTTGTACATTTGCTAAGCCTAAATATTTACGAAGTTTCTTGAACCTAAAAGTTATCTCAATTTGTGGAAGTCATACCAAACAAAACCATCCTTCAGTATTTTTTGTATGCACAGCATGCCTTACTCAAGACACGTACAAACTATTAAATAGTGGATTCATATCAAGTTACATCAAGGAAGGCAAGTGCAAAAACAATGACAAGAAAAGTACTAGAAATGAATAAATCAGTTATAAATTCCACTAATACAATGCCATCATAAAACGTTTGCTGAATGAAGGTCATTTAGCTTCAAAATGGGATAGTCGTCAACGCAAACAAGATATAAATATAACATTCGAGCTTCTACAGCCTATACACTGGCAAATGAAGTATGCCCCTGTTGAAATAAAGTACCAGCTCCAATAGTTTGCTAATATATAGCCATGTTAATGTCTAACAAGTGACCACCACTAATGTTAATGGTTAGGCTATTTAAATGGTATTGGTTAGTAATATATGACCAATATAACAAAAAATGACAACACTACAGCTATGTGGTTACACCACTAACTTTCTAAGGGTGTCCCAAGTGTGTACGCTGTGATGATGTGCATGAACAGGTATTATATTACTGCTGCGGCATTACTAATAAAAATTTATGTCTTATATTTATCCCATTATTGTGTTAATTTAATGAAATTATATAAGGGGTGTGAATTGAAATTTGGGCATGAAAAGTTAGAAAACTAAATTCAACTTTAATCTTTTATGAGATCAAAGTAATGGTTTACAAGGATCAAGGTTTTCGATTGCTTGCTAAAAATATAATAAATAAATAAAACAAAACAATGACTTCAAAATAGAAGAATATTAGCGAAAGCCTGTGGAAGGAGGTCGTTGAACTTAAGTGTGAGACAACTCAACTAGTAGAAACTCAGCAACGGCAAAATGGAAATTTTTCAAGGAACCCACAAATTACCAGTATCATTCACAAACAGCAGATGGCAACGAGAAAAATAAAAGCAGCGTAGATATATAGTGGCAGGCAAAGGATGATCTAGAGGATGATCTGGAGGTTTAACAGCCCCGCAGCATGTTGATTCTGTGAAACTACCGCAAGCAACAGATAAACTAGTTTGATCAAATGCTATAAAGTAGAGATATAAAAAAATATATTATGGGAGGACAACCAAACAAATAGACAGTTCCCTGAAAAATTGTTGTGAGAACAGCAGATAATGGCGGCAGTGAAACATCAACAATACAGCCATTTTTGGTAAGCCATAAGATCCACAAGAAAAGTAGCAAAGGCAATGATGGTTTGACAAAGTTACAGAAAGTGCAAGCCATTAACAGCAACTCAATAATCTGATGTCCTGCAAACATTCCCAGAAATTCTGTCATCTGCTGCAAGAATTTAGAAATGAAGTGAAAAGAAACACACCGAAGGTGTATGCAGTTTGCCCTATTCCAAATGACAGTTTTTAAAATATTTTATTTCCCTGATAAGTGAAGTTGTTAAAGCAATATTAACGAGAGTCAAACAAAAGGTAAAAAAAATTGGGCACAGGAAAAATTGACATAGATTTTTCAAGCCATTGCCAAGCATTTGAAAATTCAAAGCTTGCAACATAGAAAAATAACTTTATTCAAGAAAATTGAATAACTAGAAATGGCCAGGTGCACATAGCATTTCTCAGACAATGTGTGTGGTCGATATATGGGAGTGATCATGAATGTTACAAACATTCGTCTAGCCGGCTGTTTTGGTAATGAGCCCAGCATTGACTCACGAAAAACCACACAATAATTTCATACCACCAAGAAAGAGGAAAAACAAAGTGGTTGCTCACTGAAAACAATTTGTGACGATAAAAGTCACCAACCATAGAAGTGTAAAGACTCTTAAGAAACTAAAATTAAACATCAAAGCACAAACTAAAACTATGTCATACATACAGATTGCTCTTATAGAGAAATGGCAACCAGTGATGCGAAAATCACGATCAAATCTCGATTTTTTGAAAACATTGTGATTTTTTCGCCAAGCACCCAATTAAATCAGCGATTTTTTCATTTTGAAGAAATGGCGATCCAATCACTAAAAATAATGACTGTTGCAAACAATGACTTAAAGCTTTTTTTGGTTTTTTTGTCTCATTTTGCAATCAGAAGGCAAGACTGAGAACTAAGGAGGAGGAGAACTCTTCTACAAGGGCAAGAGAGGAGAAATCGAAGGAATTTAGCATCCCAAGCAAAAAAAAATTGAATTTGGACCAAGTTTTTTTCCGCAGGGCGTGGATTTCAGGTATGGTTATCAAATTTGACCTTTTTTTTGTTTATTCCCCGTGTTTCCTTGAGTTTCATTCACCCATATATTTTTCATGATTTTTGCTTGGGTTTGAGTGTGTTTTTTTTTTTTTTGCCATTTTTGTTTCATTTAGTGGAGAGGGTTTTTTTTGTCAAAAAATCAAAATCTTGATTGTTAGTTTTATTTGTTCAAATTCTTCTTGTGCCCTAGTTTTCTTCCATGATTTTTGTTTGGGTTTGAGTGTGTATTTTTTCCATTACTGTTGCATTGAGTGGAGGGTTTTTTTTGTCGAAAAATTCAAAATGTTGTATGTTAATTTCATTTGTTTAACTTGAAATTCTTCTTGTGCCCTAGGTTCAAACTTTGATCTTACATTTCTTTTCACTGTTAACATATTTTTTGTTTATTCCATGGAAGCAAAAAAAGCACAGAGCAACAAGTGGGAAGAAACTTCTGAGCGGAACACTAAAGAGTTGTATAAATGAAAATTTGGTAGCCAGCTAGAAACTTGAAAATGCAGCTGCTAACTGAAGGTCTGAATTTCAATGAGACTGCAACATTAACAGCATTAAAACTAGACCAGCTTCAAACTTCAATCTTACATTGAGCCTCAAGAGCTCAACAAAGTTAAAAAATGCCAAGAAAATTGGACCCTATGTGAGAATTTGGTGAACCCGACAAGGGGTTTGACTGATCAAATTTGACTTGCAAGTATACCGATTGAAATTCCACCTTGCACAAATTCATGGAATGAAGTAGGGATTTGCACAAAAACAAATCCAAAAATCATCCATAGAGCCCTCAAATCATTGGAAGAAATAGGGACAACCAAACTAACCAAGGCAACTCTGAAAAGTCAAATGGCAGAGGGTGGAGTGGTGGGACTGGGAGGTGACCATGAGAGTGGTACTGGTTTTTCTTCAACATCAGTTTCTACAGACAACCCCATAGTTGCCTCATCGTTTTTTGTTCTTGGAACCACACCTGGTGCATAACCATCTATCACGTCAGCGCTTAAAAAAAGGGAGAACAAAGAAGTTGAAAAGTTGTTGGGCAAATGTCTTCTTTAGAGCAATGTCACATGGTTCGGGTTCGAGTTTGGGTTGGGCGATGATTAGGTTCGGTTTGAGTTCGAATTTTTTGATGAGGTTCAAATGAGGTTGCCATTAGGTTCATCTATATATATATATATATATATATATATATATATATATATATATATATATATAATGAATTATAGGATCAAATAGTAAAATATCAACATTAGTAAACGTCAAAAATGCTATCATGGACATGTAAACAACTAGGATAAATTACAAGCTTGAGTTGTGACATGAAGTTATGAGTTTTGATATATGGACTTCGTCAATGGCTATGAGGTTCGATGAGGTTCACCAAACCTCAATTTTCTTTTTAAGGTTCACCAAAATTAGAACCTCAAGGTTAAAGTTCGACAAACCTTGTGGCACAACTTTAGAGTGATGTTCCTTTCAGCATTACCAAGAACAATCCATTGTACCCTAGGCAATTGTTGGCCTAGGGTACAAAGCCCCTTCCTATGATGACTTTAGAGGGTGTATACTTCAGAATGAAAAGGTTGAATGCACTAAAAGATTGGAGGAGTTTAGGGGCTCATGGGCACAGACAGGATGCACTGTGATGTCAGACAGTTGGACCGACCAAAAGGGTAGAACCCTTATTAACTTCTTGGTTAATTGTCCCAAGGGGGCAATGTTTATGGAATTTGTTGGTGCATCTGCACATATCAATGATGCACGGTTATTATGTGATTTGTTGGACGTGTTCATTTAGGAGGTGGGTCCACAACATGTTGTGCATCCTAACTTATTTTGGACACCTTGTGCTACACACTGCATTGACTTGATGTTGGAGGACATAGGAAAAAATCATTCTGTCAAGGATATTGTTGAATCATCAAAAAGCATTACAAAATTTATATATAATCATGCATTTGTGCTCCATTTGATGAGAACATTCACCAATAATAACAAGTTGGTGCGCCCTTCCATTATACGGCTTGCCGCTAGCCTCATATCTCTTCAATGCCTCTTGAATTCTATGTGGGATGTGAAGAGAATGTTTCTTTCAAGAGAGAAGCCATATGCAAGCTAGTTTCATACCAGAAAATCTTTTGGGTGGGAGTGCAGGAGGTGTGTAGCTTTACTGAAACTTTGGTAAAGGTTATTCAATTAATTGATGGAGACAAGCCCACAAAGTGCTACTTGTATGAGGGCATGGATAGGGCCAAAGAATGCATTCACAACTATTATGATGATAATGGGGGATGAGGGGTTTGAGAAACAACAACTCATATGGGCATTGATTGATGAGTGATGGAACAATACACTCCATCGTCCCATTCATGTTGTAGGGATCTACCTGACCCGCATTTTCTTATTCTTGCGGTTTCATATTTGATGTCGAGGTCATGGATGGATTCTTCACCTGTGTTTAGAAAATGGTGTCATCTGCAATAGATTGTGCAGAAATCTCCAAAGAAATGGAAATATATAGGATGGCACGTGGCATGTTTATCTTTGATATGGCTATCCATGATAGGAAAACCAAAATGCCAGGTAAGCTTTAGTTCGTTTCAAATTTCAAATTTCATTCTCTTCAAAGTTCATACTTTGCTTCAACTTTCAAATTTCAATTTTTTTCTTATGTTTCTCTTATTTGTTGTACATGCATAGGGGAGATGTTAAGGCGACAATGTACCAAATTTCCAAAAGCTTGTCATTTGAGTGCTCAGCAAAACATGTAGCTTCTCTGGATGTGAGCGCAACTGGAGTATGTTTGAAAATATACACACCAAGAAGCACATTAGGTTAAAAAATTCCAATTAATTTTTTTTAATCATTTAATAATAAAATATATAATTTATTATTTTTATAATTATTAATTTATAGTTTATGACCCTTGTACAGGTTGGAGTGGCAACGCCTTAACAACATGGTCTATGTCTACTATAATCTCAGATTGTGGGTAAGGCAACTTGAGATGACACCTTACATGGAGGCCATCTCATTGCATGGGATCGTCACCACTTCTGCAAGGAGGGTTGAGGCCGAGATGCATATCAACCCCTAATTGGTTAGAGGAGGAGGTAGTGGAGGGGGTCGCAACTGCAAGAGGAGGAGGGGGAGGGGACACCACCTACCATGGCCACCAGTAGAGGATGTGGTCTAACTCCTATGGCTCCTAGTTCTTCAGCTTCTAGAGGACATCAGAGTCCAATGCCGACCCCAAGCCCTTCTTCATCTAAAGAGAACATTGTTACATTTTCTCACAAGAGGGGCAGAGGAAATCATTAGTTAGTTGGTTTATTTCATTGCATATAATAGTTGACTCATGAAATGAGCTACATTATTATAATTTTTGTTGATGTTCGACGTTGAGTCTAGACTCAGGATTCAAGACACGATTCACTGTTATGTGTGATGCAGCACTAGACATATTATGATATTACACATCTTATATATTAGTTCTCTTTTCATATTTATGTGTCAATGCATTTATTTTATATTGTGGATGCTTTAGATACTAAAAAAAAAATTAAAAAAAAATGAATTTCTTTTGTAATTTTTTAAATTTTGTTGATTTCTTGCCAATTTTTACCAATTTTATCCCAATTTTTACGTTTTTTCCAGACCCTCGCCAATTTAATGTTGATTGCGATCATTGCAACATTCTTGGCCATTGTTGTTGCTAGTTATCAAACTTATTCTAGTTAAATGTGTGAATGTTCAGGCGACTCAATCCAAATTGATCACTCATCTATTTTATAGGGGCAATGGGCAAACTTTATTACTCTCTCCCATAATTTTGAACTTCAAGATATAGATAACATAAATGAGTGGACGGCAAGTACATACAATTCCATCAATCTTCTTCTCTATTTCTTGCAGACATGCACTCTATGTTTCACTTTTAACTTTGTAAGTATCATTCCACTTTAGGTATTGTAACCCATACCAATTGGTATCATAACCTTAAGTTTGACACCTTTCCAGAGTTCTACAACGTCAACCTTGGTAAGGATATTTTCCTGCACAAATTTCTCCTTGAGCTCTCAACTCAAACCAATTCGAGTGACTTGCACGCACATCGAACCCATCTCTGACTATTTCAGACCATAAATATACAAGTAACTCACTCTCACACTTTGGTTTCTCTATAATATAACAATAAACAGCTAAAAAAAAATCTGCATATTCACATTTTCCACAAAATTTCTACATTTTTGTTGTAGTCGATGGCCCTTTTTGGCATGTTTTGTTGGTTTGTTGTTCATTCCACTGGAGTTTTGTCCTATTTGTTGATTAAACCCATAAAATGGTCCCACACTTGCAATTTCTTTTGCTCAGTTTCAATATACACCTATAGTGCACAAATATTGTTTTTGGCTGAAAAGAGACAAAAATTGCCATATGAACCCACATTATGGCTTTGCACAATTCTTCCATGGACTTTGTCAATGCCCATCATTGCTCAAGTCCTAGCGAATTGACAACCGCAACTCAATCTCTTCATGAAAACCCTTGCGCAACAACAGGATTTTGCACAACAACAACAAGCGTTCAAACCAACCACAAGTCTACAATGAAGAGTTTTTTCACCTCCTTGACATTTTCTACCTCTTTGGTTGCAACAATGTCCACAACTCGTGTACATGTCTATACTCCTACATCTTCTATCTCTTCTAACTCACCTCTTGCAGATGCCAACGCGTACAAAGAATCCCATGAGTCAAGACAATCTCTAATGTGATCCATTTTTATGCATACTATTTTCCAAGAACATACTTCACTGCTAATTTTTCATGCCTTTAAAAAATCCCTCTTTTTGTCCATTCATAGTTTGGTATCCCAATATTTTGCTCCTTTGGCAATTTTTGAGAAAAGAATTGGACCCTTAACCATGGAAGACACCTTACACAAAATAAATTGCAATGTTCCACCAAGTTTTCGGGATGAGGAGGCAAGGGAAAGAGGATATGCGGGAGCGGCCTATGCAAAAGCTCCCCATTAATTTTTGGGAAACATGGGGGGACATTAGGGTCTTAAAAACTTATAAATTAATGAATCATATAATTGAAACAAATTTAAAACGAAAAGTTGCAAAGCATGATCATTGATATAAATTATAATCATACATCAACAGTTACATCATACATCATACAACATACATTATGATTAATCATTAAACCATATTGAATCTTGTTGTTCCACTTCCAAGTTCCTACTATGAACATTGAACACTGAATATTGAAATAAAATTATAAAAGTACTCTGAACATTGAACACTGAATATTGAAATAAAATTATAAAAGTCAAGTCTGATACATTAAGAGTCAAAATTTTATAGAGTATGAATAACATAAGAAGTTAGAACATCAACATATCAAAAGATAAACGAGCATAATTTTTCTCAAGGTAATGCCCCGCTAGTCTCTGCATCCAGCTATTACATGAATAAATCAGGATCAACCATATCACCATCTGAATCTGAATCACTAGCATTCTCAAACATGCTAAGTGGCACAACAACCAACCTCTTATGTCTCTCATCAATTCTTTCCTCCATCTCCACTTGTGCATCATCCTCTGGATCAACATCCCATTGTGTTGTTGGTCCCTTCAAATACTTAGGTGTCTTCCTATGCTCAAAACGTAGAACACTATGCACAGCAACTAACTTCTCCACTCTTTTAGAGGTAAGCTTGTTCTTCTTGATAGAGTGGATGAAGCTATATGTGGACCAATTCCTCTCTGTTGCAAAGGAACTAGCAATCTGAAACAACAAATGCATAGCTAGATGTTTGAGCTCTAGAGCACCATCCCCATGCATCCTCCACTAACCAATCGGGTAATCTTGGGCTAGATCTATGCGATTTGCCCGAGCACCACGTGTGTTGAAGAGGCCACTAAAAGATGCAAACCGAACAAACTGCCTTCAATATCTTGCCCCCTCCTCATTGTACATCTTTGCAATTGCATCTAGGATGTCATTCTTTACCTCAGGAACATCAATAGGAGGCACCCTCCCAAGTCTTTCAACATACCATTTTGGGTTTAACGCTGCCATGTGCAAAGGTGTGTTCAGGTGATCCCACCTACACTGAATGATGGGTTGAATCTGGGATGTATAGAACTCTAATGAGAGCTCCCTTTGTTGAATGGTTGCCTTCACACGACCCAAAAAGCTATCAAAGGTCTCATAGATTTCTCCAAGACTAGGAGCATCTGAATCAGTGTAACAAATGACCTCCACAAGTTAGGGACCAAGAATGACACCAAATAAGAACAATCTACCCACCAATCATTGTCCAACACTTGAAATCTGGCCTTCTTCCCCGTGTCTGTCTTTGATTCTAACCACCTTCCCCACTCTAATCTCACAACCAAGGATTGTAGAGGTGCTTGTACCTCTAGCATCCTCTCTAATAAGAGAAAATAGCTAGCATATCTAGTATCAGTGGGCTTGAGGAATTATTTCCTCGTGTGAGCCCTGTACATGGGCAAGGAGGTGTGGTGGTTATAGATAAACATTTGCACATCTCTTGCAGCTGTCACCAAATCTGATATCCACTAAATCTTTCCAATGTCCTTCAGTGCATTACTGAGTGCATGCACACAACAAAGAGTCCAAAAAATATGTTGATACCTGCTTTGAATCAATAACCCAGCTGATCTACAAACAACTATTGCATTTGTCACAACCTGCACCACACTATCAGGCCCAACATCCTCTATAGCTTCTCGAAGAAGCTCAAATTGGAAAGATGCATCCTTGGGCTTTCCAAAACAATCAATAGCTTTAAGAAAGAATGGACCTTCTGAAGCTATCATTATGATGTTGATTAGTGGCTGTTTTCGGACGTCAGTCCATCCATCCATAACAATAGAGCAACCAAACCTCAACCATGTTTGTCTCATTCTCTCTATTTGCACATTAATTTTAGACACTTGTCAATCTAAAATTGTTGTTCGTAGCTTATGTTCTCTGGGTGGTACATATGAAGGCCCTATTCTTGCAATTGCTTGGACCATTTCCTTGTAATAAAGAGAACGAACAACATGGAAGGGAATTCCATTGGCAAAAAGAAATTTTCCAATTGCATCATCTGTGTCATCTAGATCTAGAACATTGTACATCCCCAAAACTGTAGCACCTGTTGCACAAGTACGAGATGCACCAATAGAAACCTTTGTCTTTTTTGATGAAGCACTGGATGGAGGAATATTCGTGGATCGATCAACATGTTTGCAAGAAAAAAATCATTTTCTAGTGGCTGCCCTTTCTAGCCTCCAAAGTTGCTCTCTTTGTGCTGAATTCGGGTTCTTTGAGGGACACATATTGACTCCTTTACCTATAATAGCCAAAATGTGTTGTTTCACCCTGGACTAGCTACCAACAAAGTGATGCCCACAAATATTGCAGACCCAATCACGTTAGCCACCACCAATTTTTGAATTTTTTTTGGAAGTCTGGTTACATAGATTAGAAGCGGTTTTAGAGGATTAAATGTCCTTGTTGCAAATTTTTCCAAATCTCTTGGTGGGCCTCCAGAATCTACCCCATGCAAAGGCCTATTCTAGTTGTATGCCCTCCTGTGATTGCTTTCAATTTCTTCTTGTGCATCATGTAGCTTACTACCACCGTAGTTGTTGTCACTGTTCCCACTCTTCCTAGAAGATGTCTGACTCTAACTCATAGTTGTAAGTTGAATGTAACTTGTAGCATGTAGGTTGCAACATGTAGGTTGCACCCTATAGTGAAAATCAAAAAATTTAAAAACATTACATAGACTGACTAATATTAACAGCACACACATTCAACAATGGTTTTTTTTTTAATTTACAAGAAAAAAATTAAAATTAATACACATCAACACTAAAAAAATACAAAAAAAATGAAAAAAACACAATTGAAGTTTTAACACTGAAAAATTAAGAACAATATAAAATAAAATAAAAAAAAAAAAAAAAAAAAAAAGAAACAAAAAAAAAAGACGCACCCACGGGACGCAAAAAACACAGAAATATTGAAAAAATCTACAATTACAAAAAAAAAAAAAAAAAAAAAAAAAAATGAAAAAAACAACAACAACAGTGATAGGCTGCAATCATCAATGTTAAATTCATAAATTGTTGATGTTACTTACAAGTTACTGTGCAAATTGTGGCCAGGTAAAGATTGTCGATGGGGGATGCAGTTCATCTTTAAAGTCGACGGGCTGTCTGCAGTTCAAGTGCAACTAAAAAAACAAAAACTTCAAAGTCCCCAAGTCCCTGCACTCCCTGCAGTTCAAGAATGAAGGCTTGAAGCTTCAGGTGTTTGACAAGTCAGGCTTCAGGTGTTGGACGAAGACAACATGCAGCAGGGATGATGGCTTCAATTTTCAACGGCGCCCAGCGTCTAGCGTCCACGTCCAGGTCCACTGCCTGGCAGCGATGGCGTCCACGGTCCATCAGCGGATGGCGTCAATAGGCTTCGATGGTGTCAGCGTCCAGCAGCAGTGGCATTAGAAAATAGAATAGTGGAGTGAGGGCATCGGGGATTCAAGCCTTAAACAATGAAAAAACTAAAGTCTAAAACCCTTGGACGTAGTCAAAACAAATAAAAGGAATTAAAATTATGATCTAAAAAAAATCATTAAAAAAATTGAAAATGGGCAACGAAACGACCCCTGACGACCCTCTTTTGCAGAAATGACCCCCTGGGAGGTTTCCTTGCGTAGCCTATTTTTTGGGAGCATGGGGAAACGACCCCCTCTCGTCCCCAAGTCACCGAAGCGTGGGGAAGCTAGGAAACTCAACCCCCGGGGGGGGGACGCGACCCCGTCAAATACTAACAAATTGCCATATCCATCTGCTTTGGATAAGGATTCATTCAACACCTTTCTCCCATGCACATCAGCTATAAAACAAAATGAGTTCACCCTTCCAAGCATAACAATACTCTGTAATTCCTCGTGTTCATGGTCCTTCTACATCAATGCTTCTCCTTTCAGGCCTTCAGCATGCTTCTTCCACATTTGTAATTAAACAAGGAGGGGGGCTCCAAATGTTTTGTGGCACTTATTCAAACACTCCATTTTTAATAGGTATATGGCTTTGTACCAACACCCCAACTACCCAAAGCCCAAGCATTATTTAGTACTTCATTGGAAGGGGTGTATTCCAACTATAGGAAAATTTGAGGACGATTGCCTCCGATAAAGAGCAAACTAGAATCGATGACACTTAGTCTACTGAATAAGTATGAAGATGTACTACAATGTACTTTACCTACCTTGTACTTCAGTACACTTATATACTTTGTCTATTTATAATTGTAGTACTTCTATCTTTTATACTTGTGGATGACTTCGACCAAATTGAACACTCCCCTACTTTAATGCATTTTATTGGAGACTCCATCAATTTTTTATCACTCTCCCACAATTTTATACTCATCTATGGATAATATATAGAAATATTCTCTCATACTTTAATACATTTCATAAATATGTAATGTGAAATTATGTAATTGAGAGAGCTAATATGTGTAATATTGTTGCAGCAACATTAATAAAATAGAATACATATTCTCCCTATTGCTGCCTAGTCCACACATTGGGTTAACATGGACGAAATCTTTAATCCACTAAGTGTGGCCTTTGTGGCAAGTCTCAAGTTGAGTTGTTGTCACTCAAATCTCAACTCCTTCGTCTAGGCGAACTCCTACTGAAGCCAAGGGGGTAGACCCTAAGAAAATAATTAAGGCTCAATTAAGTTATAGCAAATAAGAAATATTGTAAGAGTTATTTTAATTCACCAAAAGATACATTCAACCATTACAACATATAACTTAAGAGCATGTAAATACAATTCAAAAGTAAATGATATAATCATAAGCATATAAAGAGCCATTCATAAATAAATGATATAATGATAAGACCAGTGCCAAACGTGAATGCTTGTGTTTGGAAATAAATTGCCAACAAGTAAATGAAACTGCTTGAAAGTAAATTGCTAGATGTAAATGCTTGTGCCTGAAAGTAGATCAAGTGAAATTGTAGCCAAATGATGTATATTATAGGAATGTTGTGAAAAGTGCTCTCGATAACTCTTATTAAATTAGATTTCACTTGGATTTATATTTATTAGTAAGTGTGTGCACAATAGAGAAGTGTGATTGCAAGACAAAAGAAATAATCTAAGGTGTGCTTCCCCTTTGATCTTTATATTTTGAATGAGGTAGAGATGGAAGAAAGGAGATCCATCAAGAAGAACCTTCGCTTCAATCAGTACTCCCTTCATTTCACAAGTCAGCCAGTTGGAAGGAGATCCAACAATAAGATAAACAAGCTCCCATATTGATTTCACAAGTCAACCTTTACTTTTCCCCCAATCTCACAATAAAGCTAAAAGTGGTTTTCCCTAATCAAACTAAATCAACCAACAAGCTCTTTCTAGTCACGTCATCTCAACCAAAAGGAACTGGATCTCTTCTTCGATCATCTCAACCGTCAATCGTCAGCCATTAAGTTCACTAAAGAACAGGAAGTCAATGGTTGCCTCCCGTTCCTTGATATTCTTATTTCTAAGAATGGTGATGGTTCCCTCTCCCACCAAGTGTTTTGAAAGAAGACACATACGGAGCAGAATCTTCATGCCAGTTCCCACCATTTCCCAGCTCAGAAGTTGGGCGTTCTCAACACCCTAGCTACTCGGGCCCTTAGGATCTCTGATGATAAAAGTTTTGAGAAAGAGAAGTCCCACCTCCTTAATGTTTTCGTGGAATCGCAGGTACCTGGGTCAGAGAGCTTTCCTCAAGGCTGCCAAGAATTCTTTAACTAAAAGAGAACCAAAAGAGCGGGTCCCAGGCGTCCATCTTCCTTTTGTTCAGGGGACCACTGATAAGATTGCCAGGATTCTTAAGAGGCACAATGTCCCCTCGACCTTTAGACCCCTCATCAGCATTCGTAAATCCCTCAGGTCTATAAAGGATCCTATCAACCCCAAAGACATGAAAGGGGTTTATATTATTCCTTGTTCCTGCGGGACCCCCTATATTGGTGAGACAGGTCGCTCCATTAATCAGAGAATTAGTGAGCATGCAGCTGACCTGAAGCATAGAAGGACCAAGTCTTCCACTTTAGCTGAGCATTCCGAAAGTACTAAGCACCATGTTTGCATAGAGGAGGCGAGTGTTATCGCTACGGTTTCGCAATTCCATCACCGAAAATTTAGGGAAGCCCTTGAGATTGAGAAGAGGCCGAACAATCTCAATAGAGAAGACGGGTGGAAGATAAGCAGTTGTTGGATCCCTGCCATCTCTTCATAGGTATTGGATTTTTATTTATTTATTTTTATTTTGTTATATTTTATTGTCTTTTGATTTTTATTTTTTTTATTTTTTTTTAGGTGTATATGTTTTTTGATTTGATTTTATTAGTATATATATATATATTATATTTAATTTTATGTTTATATATACTATATATATATATATTATTTTAGTTTTATTTATATTTTATTTATTTATTTTTATAAATAAATAAAAATAAGAAATAACTAGAAATATATTATATATATATATATATATATATATAATATAATATTTTTAGAATTCTTAATGATTTTAATATTACCTCTAATCGTTTTTATTTTTATTTGTATTAATTAATAAAATGAAAATTCCGAACTTAACATAATATATATATATATATATTATATTATAATATTAATAATTATTAAAATAATTTTTAAATTTTAATATATCTTTTAATCTAACTTCATATAATAAATTAACTTATTTCAATAATAATAATATTAATTATAAACAAAAAATTTTACCTTTATAAACTAACACAAACTAACATTAGTTTAATTTTATATTATATATATATATATATTAACAATTTAAATAAATTAATTAATTACTTTTCATCTAACCATTAGTTTAGTTTATTCATATATTTAACTTACTTCTTTTATAAAGAGTAATTGAAAGTTAAATATGTATTACCATTAAGATATTCTTATTCTTTTATCGTTAACAACCTAATTGCTTATTTCTAGATATATATATTATATAATAATATATATATATATATATATATATATAATATATATATAATAATTTTAAATTAATGAATTAATTTTTAACTAGCCATAAATTTTAATTTATATATTTTTACCTAATTTAACTTTTTCCATAAATTAGAATAAAATAATACAATAAATTTACTTATTTCCAATAATAATAATAATAACAACATTAAATTAATGAATAGAAATTTGACCTGGGTCCTTTGGTCAAAATTAGCCGTTGGAGTCTCTGCTCAAACTATTTAACAAGCTAAGCTGGATCTGTTTCTTCAACTTGTCCTAACGATGAACCACACTGGTTGGTTCGAAACGCGTCGACAAATGAATTCTTATGTGATTTACGCTAAAGAATCTCTCAAAAATTTGATATGGATCACAGAAGCCTCAATTCTACAAGTCTTTTTTGACTTTCATTGCAAACTTTGAACCTTCGTGATGTCGATGTCTACTGTGACTTCTCCTTTCACTTCTTCTCCAAACATTGTGATGCATAGTGCCCACTCTTGCAGCAAATGAAGCACTTGAGCTTGCTCAAGGCTTCTTCGCAGGCCAAGAGGTTTCCCCCACACTATTACCTTTGGAACCCTTCCCTTTACCCTTCTTAGCCATACTAACAAGACCCAAGTTCTCCTCTCCATCTCCTTGTTTGTTGGCCTTAGACTCCTCTCAAGTCTTTTCATGGATGCCATCATCCCAAAGCCTCTCCCAATTGGGAAGGTTGTCTTGAGCACAGATCCCCTTGACAAATCAATGCCACGTTTATGAGAACTACATCCTCCACTTTCTCCCCAATTGTTGCAAGTTGATCCTATGCCAGGGTAATCTTCATTTAGTAACTAGTAACATTATCAAACCTTGACATCTAAATGAACCTGAGCTTGTTTCTCAAGATCATCTTCTTGTTCATGTCGTCATTTGAGAACAAGTCCACTAGTGCTTTGAACATCTCCCTAACCAACTTCTTTTTAACCAAGCGTGAGATCAAATAATCCTTCACGATGTCCATAATATCCTCTAGGATCTAATGTTTGTCTTCATATGCCACCTTCTTTGTTGGATTCGTCGATACCAAAACAACCTTTTTGCAAACTCCCAAAGGTCACATTCCTTCAATAGCAAGGTGACCCTTTCCTTCCAAGACAGGAAGTTGGACACTCTATCCTCAAACCTGAGACTGGTTGTTGCCATTTCTAGATCTAATAATTACACCTTGAGCTAAGTCCTTCTAGCACCCACAAGGATAAGTCAATTTATAGATCCGCTAGGATCTCGTGGATCTGTGCTTTGATCCTTTGAAACACCCACCAAACCCATGACTAGCAAGATCTCCCTCTCTCTCTCTAAAGGTTAAGCTCTGTCAACCTTACTGGCAAATCTAATATTGTCCTTCATACCATACTACTATGGGTTGTTTGTACTCTATTATACCTACTAGTTATAGACATCATACGAACGTTGTGCATACATTTGTCTTATTGCAGTTGGGCTATGCTCTCCACACAGACCTTTGGTTGACCCTCAACAATCTGGACACCCTGGCATTGTCGACTTGACTCTTACCTCCGCTTGTGCCTATGCATTGTTCCTGTCAATGGCTAGCTACTCAACATCTTTCTCTTCCACGACCAGTGTCAATAGCACTGGAACATATTGCTAATTAACATTGGACTATGTGAATGCCAAGGTCACTCCTAAATGCTTAAACATCAAAGATTCATATGAAAGTACAAGAAAATAAAATTACATGGGGAAAGTTGAACTGACAA
>APFE030662006.1:81745-122067 GCA_000404065.3 Pinus taeda | reverse complement strand
AAAAAAAATCATTAAAAAAATTGAAAATGGGCAACGAAACGACCCCTGACGACCCTCTTTTGCAGAAATGACCCCCTGGGAGGTTTCCTTGCGTAGCCTATTTTTTGGGAGCATGGGGAAACGACCCCCTCTCGTCCCCAAGTCACCGAAGCGTGGGGAAGCTAGGAAACTCAACCCCCGGGGGGGGGACGCGACCCCGTCAAATACTAACAAATTGCCATATCCATCTGCTTTGGATAAGGATTCATTCAACACCTTTCTCCCATGCACATCAGCTATAAAACAAAATGAGTTCACCCTTCCAAGCATAACAATACTCTGTAATTCCTCGTGTTCATGGTCCTTCTACATCAATGCTTCTCCTTTCAGGCCTTCAGCATGCTTCTTCCACATTTGTAATTAAACAAGGAGGGGGGCTCCAAATGTTTTGTGGCACTTATTCAAACACTCCATTTTTAATAGGTATATGGCTTTGTACCAACACCCCAACTACCCAAAGCCCAAGCATTATTTAGTACTTCATTGGAAGGGGTGTATTCCAACTATAGGAAAATTTGAGGACGATTGCCTCCGATAAAGAGCAAACTAGAATCGATGACACTTAGTCTACTGAATAAGTATGAAGATGTACTACAATGTACTTTACCTACCTTGTACTTCAGTACACTTATATACTTTGTCTATTTATAATTGTAGTACTTCTATCTTTTATACTTGTGGATGACTTCGACCAAATTGAACACTCCCCTACTTTAATGCATTTTATTGGAGACTCCATCAATTTTTTATCACTCTCCCACAATTTTATACTCATCTATGGATAATATATAGAAATATTCTCTCATACTTTAATACATTTCATAAATATGTAATGTGAAATTATGTAATTGAGAGAGCTAATATGTGTAATATTGTTGCAGCAACATTAATAAAATAGAATACATATTCTCCCTATTGCTGCCTAGTCCACACATTGGGTTAACATGGACGAAATCTTTAATCCACTAAGTGTGGCCTTTGTGGCAAGTCTCAAGTTGAGTTGTTGTCACTCAAATCTCAACTCCTTCGTCTAGGCGAACTCCTACTGAAGCCAAGGGGGTAGACCCTAAGAAAATAATTAAGGCTCAATTAAGTTATAGCAAATAAGAAATATTGTAAGAGTTATTTTAATTCACCAAAAGATACATTCAACCATTACAACATATAACTTAAGAGCATGTAAATACAATTCAAAAGTAAATGATATAATCATAAGCATATAAAGAGCCATTCATAAATAAATGATATAATGATAAGACCAGTGCCAAACGTGAATGCTTGTGTTTGGAAATAAATTGCCAACAAGTAAATGAAACTGCTTGAAAGTAAATTGCTAGATGTAAATGCTTGTGCCTGAAAGTAGATCAAGTGAAATTGTAGCCAAATGATGTATATTATAGGAATGTTGTGAAAAGTGCTCTCGATAACTCTTATTAAATTAGATTTCACTTGGATTTATATTTATTAGTAAGTGTGTGCACAATAGAGAAGTGTGATTGCAAGACAAAAGAAATAATCTAAGGTGTGCTTCCCCTTTGATCTTTATATTTTGAATGAGGTAGAGATGGAAGAAAGGAGATCCATCAAGAAGAACCTTCGCTTCAATCAGTACTCCCTTCATTTCACAAGTCAGCCAGTTGGAAGGAGATCCAACAATAAGATAAACAAGCTCCCATATTGATTTCACAAGTCAACCTTTACTTTTCCCCCAATCTCACAATAAAGCTAAAAGTGGTTTTCCCTAATCAAACTAAATCAACCAACAAGCTCTTTCTAGTCACGTCATCTCAACCAAAAGGAACTGGATCTCTTCTTCGATCATCTCAACCGTCAATCGTCAGCCATTAAGTTCACTAAAGAACAGGAAGTCAATGGTTGCCTCCCGTTCCTTGATATTCTTATTTCTAAGAATGGTGATGGTTCCCTCTCCCACCAAGTGTTTTGAAAGAAGACACATACGGAGCAGAATCTTCATGCCAGTTCCCACCATTTCCCAGCTCAGAAGTTGGGCGTTCTCAACACCCTAGCTACTCGGGCCCTTAGGATCTCTGATGATAAAAGTTTTGAGAAAGAGAAGTCCCACCTCCTTAATGTTTTCGTGGAATCGCAGGTACCTGGGTCAGAGAGCTTTCCTCAAGGCTGCCAAGAATTCTTTAACTAAAAGAGAACCAAAAGAGCGGGTCCCAGGCGTCCATCTTCCTTTTGTTCAGGGGACCACTGATAAGATTGCCAGGATTCTTAAGAGGCACAATGTCCCCTCGACCTTTAGACCCCTCATCAGCATTCGTAAATCCCTCAGGTCTATAAAGGATCCTATCAACCCCAAAGACATGAAAGGGGTTTATATTATTCCTTGTTCCTGCGGGACCCCCTATATTGGTGAGACAGGTCGCTCCATTAATCAGAGAATTAGTGAGCATGCAGCTGACCTGAAGCATAGAAGGACCAAGTCTTCCACTTTAGCTGAGCATTCCGAAAGTACTAAGCACCATGTTTGCATAGAGGAGGCGAGTGTTATCGCTACGGTTTCGCAATTCCATCACCGAAAATTTAGGGAAGCCCTTGAGATTGAGAAGAGGCCGAACAATCTCAATAGAGAAGACGGGTGGAAGATAAGCAGTTGTTGGATCCCTGCCATCTCTTCATAGGTATTGGATTTTTATTTATTTATTTTTATTTTGTTATATTTTATTGTCTTTTGATTTTTATTTTTTTTATTTTTTTTTAGGTGTAGATGTTTTTTTGATTTGATTTTATATATATATATATATATATATATATATATATTATGTAATATAATATATATATATATATATTATTTCTAGTTTATTTATATTTTATTTATTTATTTTTTATATATAAATAAAAATAAAAATAAAACTAGAATAAATATATATATTATATATAGATATATAAATATATATATATAATTTAGAATTCTTAATGATTTTTAATATTCCTCTAATCGTTTAATTTTTATTTTCGTATTAATTAATAAATGAAAATTCGCATAACTTAACAACCAAATATATATATAATATATATATATATATATATATATATATATTAATTAAATATTAAATTAAATATCTTTTAATCCAACTTTTATAATAATTTAACTTATTTCAATAATAATAATATTAATTAATAAAAAAAAAAATTTTACTTATAACTAACACAACTAAACCATTATTTTAATTATTATATATATATATATTAACAATTTAAATAATTAATTAAATTACTTTTCAATCTAACCATTAATTTATTTTATTCATATAATTTAACTTATTTCCTTTATAAAATAGTAAATAATAGTAATATGTATTACCATTAAGATTATTTTATTCTTTTATCTTAACAACCTAATGCTATTTAGATATATATATATATATATAATATATATATATTATATAATATATATATAATAATTTTTAAATAATGAATTAATTTTTAACTAGCCATAAATTTTAATTTATATATTTTTACCTAATTTAACTTTTTCCATAAATTAGAATAAAATAATACAATAAATTTACTTATTTCCAATAATAATAATAATAACAACATTAAATTAATGAATAGAAATTTGACCTGGGTCCTTTGGTCAAAATTAGCCGTTGGAGTCTCTGCTCAAACTATTTAACAAGCTAAGCTGGATCTGTTTCTTCAACTTGTCCTAACGATGAACCACACTGGTTGGTTCGAAACGCGTCGACAAATGAATTCTTATGTGATTTACGCTAAAGAATCTCTCAAAAATTTGATATGGATCACAGAAGCCTCAATTCTACAAGTCTTTTTTGACTTTCATTGCAAACTTTGAACCTTCGTGATGTCGATGTCTACTGTGACTTCTCCTTTCACTTCTTCTCCAAACATTGTGATGCATAGTGCCCACTCTTGCAGCAAATGAAGCACTTGAGCTTGCTCAAGGCTTCTTCGCAGGCCAAGAGGTTTCCCCCACACTATTACCTTTGGAACCCTTCCCTTTACCCTTCTTAGCCATACTAACAAGACCCAAGTTCTCCTCTCCATCTCCTTGTTTGTTGGCCTTAGACTCCTCTCAAGTCTTTTCATGGATGCCATCATCCCAAAGCCTCTCCCAATTGGGAAGGTTGTCTTGAGCACAGATCCCCTTGACAAATCAATGCCACGTTTATGAGAACTACATCCTCCACTTTCTCCCCAATTGTTGCAAGTTGATCCTATGCCAGGGTAATCTTCATTTAGTAACTAGTAACATTATCAAACCTTGACATCTAAATGAACCTGAGCTTGTTTCTCAAGATCATCTTCTTGTTCATGTCGTCATTTGAGAACAAGTCCACTAGTGCTTTGAACATCTCCCTAACCAACTTCTTTTTAACCAAGCGTGAGATCAAATAATCCTTCACGATGTCCATAATATCCTCTAGGATCTAATGTTTGTCTTCATATGCCACCTTCTTTGTTGGATTCGTCGATACCAAAACAACCTTTTTGCAAACTCCCAAAGGTCACATTCCTTCAATAGCAAGGTGACCCTTTCCTTCCAAGACAGGAAGTTGGACACTCTATCCTCAAACCTGAGACTGGTTGTTGCCATTTCTAGATCTAATAATTACACCTTGAGCTAAGTCCTTCTAGCACCCACAAGGATAAGTCAATTTATAGATCCGCTAGGATCTCGTGGATCTGTGCTTTGATCCTTTGAAACACCCACCAAACCCATGACTAGCAAGATCTCCCTCTCTCTCTCTAAAGGTTAAGCTCTGTCAACCTTACTGGCAAATCTAATATTGTCCTTCATACCATACTACTATGGGTTGTTTGTACTCTATTATACCTACTAGTTATAGACATCATACGAACGTTGTGCATACATTTGTCTTATTGCAGTTGGGCTATGCTCTCCACACAGACCTTTGGTTGACCCTCAACAATCTGGACACCCTGGCATTGTCGACTTGACTCTTACCTCCGCTTGTGCCTATGCATTGTTCCTGTCAATGGCTAGCTACTCAACATCTTTCTCTTCCACGACCAGTGTCAATAGCACTGGAACATATTGCTAATTAACATTGGACTATGTGAATGCCAAGGTCACTCCTAAATGCTTAAACATCAAAGATTCATATGAAAGTACAAGAAAATAAAATTACATGGGGAAAGTTGAACTGACAACTAAACCATAGAAAGAGAAAAACACTACTTATTATAAGAGAGAAGTAGATGTAGGGATAGAAGAGTGATCATTGATGTCCATGTCATCATCTATCAATGTGAAGGATCTAATGGAAATCTTGGGAATATCATCTAGGTGGTGCATCAGGCTTAGAGAGCCTAGCTAGGTGCACATATCAGGAGTGTGGGAACAATCCATCAAAGTTCTCACATCCAAGACCAAAGAGAAAACTAGATAGATGTCAAAGGAGAGGTAGTATAGACATCCCTATCATCCTCATTCAATGCAAGGGATCTAATTCAAAGCTTAATAATAACCTCTAGGGAAATGTTTGATGTTGGGAGGGCCTAAAGAGTGTCTTAAAAGCCAAGGCTACAAACAAAAAGAGATAGATGTAATATTACAAATGTCCCAATCATCCTCAATAATTATGAAGCATCCAATGTAGCTCAATATTTGTTAAAAATAGGCAATTCGAAGAATAGAAAGCTCCAAGTCCAACTTTACAAAAATATTCGAAGGCTAAGATGCATGGGGCTAAAAAGGGAAATTTCCACAAATCAAGCCCAAAATCATGGAATAAGTGAGAATCAAAAGTAGTATAGTGGGCTAAAGCTCTTTTCGGAAGGAAAAGACACTTAAAAATAGCAATTAGGCATCTAAAGGAAGCTGCAAAATCTCTTAAAAAAATAGTAACTCTCTACCTCAACAAAGTGCAAGGAAGGTTCCTTGGGTTAGGCACTCACCTTCTAGGTTGAAATTCAACTCCCTCAAAAATAGTAGCAATCATTTATTGCTTAATAAAACAATCTGCAAAATAGAACATGGCACTAAGAGGAGGCAAGTAGGATTAGAACTAAAATACTAGTGAACAAGGCTCCAAGAAAGAAGAAGAAACGTCATTAAGGAAGGTGCACCAAGTCAGCTTTATAGAAGCTTTCTACAACAAATATTTAAAAGAATAACAAGTAAACCTCATATAAGCACACCAAGTACCGTCTCACCCTGTTAAAAATAGACCAAACCCATGCTCTTAGAACCAATGGAAACTTGAACCATGGACAAATATTCCTATTGGGTATTCGAACTATTTTATCCCACTGACCTATCAAGAGTCAAAAATTGGTAAAAATAGAACCCTGCTAAAAATAGACAAAACACATGCTTTTAGAATCAATGGAAACTTGAACCAGAGACAAATATTCCACCAAGTACCGTCTCACCCTGCTAAAAATTGACCAAACCCATGCTTTTAGAACCAATGGAAACTTGAACCATAGACAAATATTTCTATTGGGTATTCGAACTATTTTATCCTACTGACCTATCAAGAGTCAAAAATTGGTAGAAATAGAACCCTCCTAAAAATAGACAAAACAAATGCTTTTAGAATCAATGGAAACTTGAACCATAGACAAATATTCCAATTGGGTACTCGAACTGTTTCATCCTATTGATCCACCCAAAGTCAAAAATTGGTAAAAATAGAACCTTCTTATATTTGCCTAAAATTTAAAACTCATGTACACCTCCCTAAAGGGTTATCTATAACTATGATCACATTTCAAAACAGATATGTCTCAAGAAACTACAGGAACCAAACTAACCATACTCTTTGGGGGTCCTCAACCTCTCATACTTGCTCTAAATACAACAATAAACTTGCAAGTATGGGGTGTTTCCATACAAAAAGCATTATCCATCAAATATATGTATATATATGTATGAACTACTCAAAACCCTATCCCACCACCAACCCCTAATAACAAAAATATGCAACCATGTGCCAAGTTTGAAGGGCACTCATGAGCCATCAATGTCGTGTTTGATGAACTGAACAAAAGACAAAAACAAAAAACAAAAAACAAAAAACAAAATACAAACAATCAAAAAAATAAGATCTGCACTCCAACCAAATTTTCAAGAAATCCAATCTAATTGCTAATTAAGGGCTCCATACCTCGAAGGAACATACACTTTTCAAGGTAGCCTTCAATTGGTAGAAGGGATAAAACAATTCTTTCGATCTATTAGTTTCAAGCACGTATTTCGGGAATTTAATCAAAAAGAAGATCAATTATCCAAGCAAGTTGTCTTCAAGGAGCCATGCTCGTCGATTATTAGAGAACTTAGGAATGGGATAATAGAAACTCTCCCTCCCAAATCCATTGACTTGTAACATTCTTAGAGTTAGAGGGTAGAATACAACTAACATTTTATGCTCTTAAAGTTGTGTAGGTGTTGATGATTTATGTATTTTAAGCTTACATTTTTTTGTTGATTGTTTAGACGCGTCTTTGGTCCAACTTGGATAGACAATACAACTTACTAATATGCACCTTTACAATAGGACCATGAAAATGTAATCCTATTATGATAATTAATGGAAATGTTATGAACCTTTTCTCATGGAAAATAAGAAAACCAAACGATTGTAAATAAAATGTTCTTCAAACTCCACTACCAAAGGGAATAGAGTTGATAAACCCTATCTTCTCAAGCAATGTAAAGCTCATACAAGCTCAGATGGCCAACAAGAAATCCAAAGCTATAAGAATATTAATGCTATAAAGAATTAACACAAAAAATCAACCAATCTAAAATACCAAGAAAATACCAACGCAACACATGTACATATACTTGAGCATTGGGGGCATGTTCCAATGGAGTACTCAAATGAGGGACATGGGAATACAAATATTCTAAACACAAGAGGAAACGCCTCTTTTTCACCCACTCAACCTAATCTTTAGGTTTGTAATCCAGCAAGAATCATTCTGGATTGACAAAATCACAAATATCAAATGTTAAGATTGAAACAATCCAGTTGAAATGCGAGTATTTAAGTGTGTTCAATTCATTTCTCATTAAACACAATGACATCATTGATCTAAAATTCCAACTTCAACATTCGCCTTCTTCCTGGAAATGTAATAGGTATGCTTCATAAGTACCCCATACTTTGGGTACTTCAAGGTATGATAAAGTATAGTTTAGGTATAAAAGGGTACCTTGTGCCCTCAAAGGGTGCATAGAAGTACCCACCCATTGCGCACTATTTTAGGATTAAAAATAAAAATTAAGCCCCTAAAAATCTAAATGCTAGTTACTTGCCCCATTCTACTCGGTCCCTCCAAACCTCCTACACTATCTAAGTCATAAACAAACACAAAAAGAAATCACATTGGTCATTTGATAGAGCCATGCCATCATGGTTTGGTGATAAGCAATGGTTTGGTGGCTTAAACTCATAATAATAGTGGATCCATGGTGATTTTTCATTGGATTCAACATTGAATAGTCATTGGTATTTTTCACCATCCATGTATATATTATTAATGATTTTTTCAAGTTAAAAACATTAAATATTGATACATTTCTAATATTTATATTTGGGGCGAGGTCCCATATGTCCTACTCCCAGAAAACCATGTCGAACTTAGGGTGGTCCCTAGACCCACTGAGTATGCGTCCCTACATACCCACCTCCCCACATACCAAAACCTTGTTGTAACATGGGAAAATACTCCCAAATAGAAAGCCATCTTGGAGTTTAAAGGCTTATACCGAGTGAGCTAAGTACCTTAAACTTTAAACAAATGTTCTATAGATGAGGACGAGCATAAAAAGAGAAACGAAATAGTGGGAGGTGACTAATTGAAATATCCATAGATTGGAAGAGCAAAGAAGCCTCGGAAAATCAATGTAGTCTATATGACTGATCTAATTGAACGAAGCGAACTTGTTAGAAAAACACAACAGAAAGAAAGGGTACCTATCACATCTTGAAGCAATCATCCAATTAGTGGAATCAATATAAGCATGAGGTAAACCTAAAGATAAATTGAATGTAAAGTGGTTAGGCCCCAGACTCTACTTAAACAACTACACTTTAAGCGGAAGATTCCATTTAGCAAATAATGCACTAAAGCATAATAATGTGAACTCTTTCCACTCAAGTCTACTCAAGTCCACTCATATAACCAAGACTTCATCACACTGGAAAAAATTATGGATTTTATGACAGCATCAAAGAGCCTCATACTGAAAAGATATCCTAAAAGTGAATCTAGAAATATTGTGAAAGTGAATGCGGAGCATGCCCTTTGCACCAAGAAACTATAAGAGAGACATGTAAATTGCAGTCCTAAATGCTATGCATTAGTTGTTCTCTACAAGAAAAGTGAGAAGTAGAAAGAGCTTCATTAATGGGATTAAAGACCATCACCTTAGTTTTACTACGTTTAGCACCAGGTGTCTAATATTACAAAACCAACCTAAGGAGTCAACCTGACACTGAAATCTTCCTAGGGATGAGACCAAAAGAACTGTTTCATCAGCAAAAAGGAGCAGTGACATCTAAACATGATGAGGAATCGCACTATCATTGGCATATGCAAGCTCCTTAGGAACTTGTTCTAGCTTATCAATTTAAATTCCAAAGTGTAATAGAGAGAGTGCATATGTGCCTGATAATCCAAATGTGTGCTTCCTTGAGCATCAAAAACAAAGGAATAATAAAAATATCAAAATGAAGAAAGAAGTTGGGTGTCAACACTGAACAAAAGAAATCAAAAATATTATTGTCAGAGGATTAATATATGGTCCTCACTTATCACTAATTCCAGCATTTTGTTTGTGTCAAAGGTCTAAAATCAGTTCAACCACCAGTCTGCTTCAGCTGGTTCCAGCCAACCTTGGTAAACTTCAAATATCCTGTTTTGAAGATTTTGAGCCTAATTTCTCCAAGGCTTGTTGCAGTCAACTCATCAGGACCAGTTTTACCAACAAGGCTTGTTAAGATCATCACATACGTCCTCCGTTGCAAATAAAAACAACCATTGTTTGTAAAGAGTCTTGAAGAAATAGGCTAGTTTCAATTTTGTGAGCTATTCTGAACTGCTTACATTCATATATGATATTTACGTACTGACAGGTTAATATCTACATGTAAAATAGTATCAGTTATGGGGGGCACAGATTATAACTGCATTAATTATCAGAAATCTCAGACATAATTATATGGATAGTCCCTAGGGCTATATGTCTGCACTTTATTAGATTACTTGTACTTCTATTATCTAAACATAGAATATTCAGACCACCCAACCAGCCTATAGCATATTCAAACCAGGAAATATAAAATGTTCAAAATAAAATACATAAGCAGGTTGCCAATTTGTTATTTAAATAGAGATTCCAACTTGTAGTAATCCAAATCACTGAAGCTCGTACCGCTTATAGATACTACCAGATCTAGCTTAGCTTTGTTGTACTTTCTACAAGTTATAATCAAATACAATTATGATAATCCAAATCACTGAAAACCATACAGCTTAGACATGTAACAGATATGTTGTACCTTTCTTGATATCTCTGCAAGAAATGATTGAACACAAATGAGAACTCCTGCAGGAGGATGGAATAGGATTACTTTTGTTCATCATAGAGAATTTATTATTTATTTTTTTATAAAAATAACAAGAAAATATCTTGCAGTTAAAAACGTTCAAAATAAACTAAGAAAAATTATTCTTCTTATGTGAGTGTGAGTTTTCCAGGATAATATTTTCAACAAATCAAACTACATAAGGCAGTGCTCACAGCAAATTCTCTTCGCAAAACAACTTACTGGGAAGAAAGAAATTGCAACTACTGTAAAAGCTCAACAATCTGGGAACCTATAAGTTAAATTTTCAGACTTCAAACAACAACATATGCTGTCAATAAAGCAAACAGCTTAGTCCATATGTCACATACATTTGCTGTATCTTGTATATTTGTATGCCTCCATATATTTTTCAACACTCCTAGTATCCAACAATATTCTCAAATACTAAAATTTTAATAATATGCCAAAGTCACACATTAGAGACCCCTACATCTGCACTGGTTACAACCTCAATACTATATAATATTGAATAATTTCCAGATTACTGGAGTCAAGTAACATGAGAATATGATCCAACTTCAAGAGAGGTCAAGGGTGTGTGCCAGTAAAATTCAGGAAAGCTTTATTTAGTCAAATGTCAGGTTTTGTGGACCCTAAAACTAAATCTGATGAATATCCTATAGTTAGGTCAAGGAACTTATCCTCTAGAAACCAGGCAATGTCATCATTTCCTATGGTCTGTCACAAGCAGCAGAATGATTAACAATACTGGATATAAACCGAAACTGTCACATATATTAAAATGAAACCATGTTTCTTCATTGAGATTTTAAATGAGGTGGCATCAGCATTTGATAATTAGCTCCAACAAGCTTTTTCCAAAGACATGGACGAAGTCAAATAATCTTGACCTGCAACATATCTTGAATTTCCAGCTCAATAAGTTAGAAAAAAAATATTAACAAGAAGCATTCTAAAGTTTAAACACCACTTTTTGTTCCATTGAAAATAGCGTTGCCAAAAATCCTGTGCCTTGTAGACAGGAAACCAATACAACAAGAACATGGGCCTACAAATAAAAAGTAAACATCCTGACCAATAAATAATAGATCAGCAAAAGAGGCAGAGTATCAATAACAACGGAAAATACAAACTACAGTCTCATGTGTGGTTGGGTGTAAAAAAACAAACACATGGTGGACTGTGTAAAGGAGATGTTAGACTGAACAGACAACATACACAAAGGATGGATCATGATTTAACTGAAGAGTAGGTCTGCACTCGGGAATATTGGTTGAATTCACTCAGCATTGAATTCATACACATAAAATGGTGCAACCATAGCATCTAGTATAGAAAACATGAACACTGTTGACCAAGACCTGTATGAGCATGCAAGGACACTAACCAGGCATCTGCAACTAGTTAACCAAGGTCCCACATAAGTGAACTCGTGGGAAATAGGTCGATAGTGTCCATCAGAAAAGAGGGGCATAAAGCAATAAAAATACCATAGAAACAATAGCAAAAAGTAAGAAGTGTTTGTCTTTTCCTCCATATTGCTCCCTTACAAATGTGAAAGGGAAACTAATATAATCATTCATTACGAAGTCAAATAAGAAATCATGCGCAAGCACAAGAAAATATTATATAGGATATTTTACGCTAGATAAAGCATTGATAGAACATGACATGCTAGCTAATTCCATAAAATAACTTCAATTAAAATATGACTAGAAGTTGTCAAAAAAAACCTGTTTTCTCGTTTTTGAATTTCTTAGTTTGAAACCATGACACAGTAAGTGAAAAAGAGAAGATTTTAGCATTGACAATACAGTTGCCTTACCATCCAAATCTAAGACAAGTGTGATAGGCGGGCATCTCCGCGTTTGTTTCGGTAGCAACATGGGCCGAAAAGATGAAACCACTTCAGCGAGGTCTGGTAAATTCTTTATGAATAAATATGGATCAAAATCATCGATTTCATCATCTTCATCAGCAACTCTGGATTCTTGGCTGGCCTCATCATTGCACTTCAACAATTTAGTTTGCTGCATTGCTAGAAACAAGGATGCCCCATCTGAACTTAACAAACCTTCCTGGACTGATTCTGAACCATGCCTATGAACATCTGATGCATTTTGATCATCAAGAGGCCACTCAATACCATTCTGAGCCACATCAAAAGCTGTTTGCGAACCATCAAGATCATCATCAGGAAGATTACCCGAATTTGTCTCAGACCCTTGCACTGCTTCTACCACATCAGTAGAAAGTCTGGTCAAAGTTTCTTTTCGTATGTCACCTGAATTTGGAGAAGTATCTATTACACTCCTTCTATGTTCATCACATGAATCCCTGTTATCATTTCTTTTCTTTAGCAGCTGACTTTTATGGACCATAAGTTCACCTTGATCAGCTGCAAAAGAATGTTCATTGCTCAGGTCAGTCTTCTAAAATTCCCTCTTATACTTCATTCATGAAAATTGCAACTTGAAATCTATCCATAAAATATTTTCAGACTCTAAAATAAAAGAAGCGAAGCTGGCATTACATCCACTAAAAGATCAAAATGAATTACAGACAACCAAGAAATCCTATTAATGAAACTATAATCTGACTGTTATTTTTTATGTCATTCCAATAATTACAAGGATTTCCATGCAATACAGTCAATGAAATATATTCCTTGCCAACATTTTTTATGGAATGCCGCCCACTAACTTTGCAACTTTTATTATAGCCCAAATAAACTTTTGGAGTTCGTAAACAAGGTATTAGTCAATCCTTCAAAGAGATGCATCTAATTGGGATGTTTAACTATTAAGTGTAACAAAACAAATGAGCCCCTACAAATCTCCTGAATAAACAGTCAGAATACAAAATATAATAATGAAGGATAGTGTGTTTAAAATGATTGTTACAATGAATTTGGACAAGCTTGAGAGTTTCTGGACTGCTTTCCATGCATCACATTGACTCACTTTCCTTTCACAATGACTCGCTTTCCAGCTTCCCACCGATAGTATGTCTAAGAGTACATAACGGCTCAATCATAGTCCAAAATTGTCGCATTGAATATTAATTCTGCTCTGGTACCTGCTGTTCCCATGATCTTCCAAAACTCTGAAGAAATGCATTGTGACAGTGCACCAAAAAGGCCTCATAATTTTGTTATCTAAGTATTTCATGAGGTAATGAACTTATGCTAAGGAAACTCCCTGTAAATATTTGTGTTTCTAAATGTGACATGGCTTGCCATGAACATCAACAGTATACATTGCTTGGCTACATCATGGGCCACATCCACTTAAGGGTTAAGGCCTAGATGAAGGAAGTGTGGAAGCTTACGATTTGCATTATCAGAGCACAAAGCTTTACAAAGGCCTTGTTCTTGTTTTATTCTGCTAAAAAATTGACATTGTCTCCAACAGTCCATGCATTTGCAGGAGGGCTTCTCTGCTGAGGAGAATGGTAAAATTTGCTGCCCTCTTAGGGTGGATTTGCCAGGCCTATATACAAAAAAATTGGCCTTTCCATGAGCGTATTTCCAAATCATTCAGAGGCATTATGTGTCATGAGCCTAAGAGATTCTTTAACCTTCACCTTCAAAAGAAGGCCTCTCTATAGGTCATCTTGTCAAAGGACCTAGGGAATATGTGCTCATTGCAGTTGGCAATAAGATGATCATGCAACCAACAAGATACAATAATCGGCAAAATAACTGCTCTACATAACAAAGCCCTAATCATAAAATGTAAGACTGCTCCCTTATGACCAAACCTGAATCCATATAATACCAAGCTCCACAAGTTTCTCAAGCTGATTCAACCTCTCAGGCCACGTATAGGAAGATCAGGTTCAAGTGCTTAGAATTCAGGCTAACAAGGTTATTGCTGCTCAAAAGCAGTGTTGCAAACATCCTGATTTTAGCGCAATAAAATCCTGAAATCACAATATTTTGGCCTAGCTGATGTTTGTCGATTTTTACCTATATTTTCCTGATTTCTATGATATTTTGGTTTTCCTGACCCTTGCCGATTTTATGTCAACACCGATGTTTGCAACATTTGCTCAAAAGTCCCAAGTTTCCCAGCCTTCCTCAGCCATGCTTGCCAATAACAAGCAATAGACACAACAACCTCAACAAAAGGATTACTCCCTAACATCCCTTTTTGAAATCTCAAAATACCTTGGTTATTAAGGATTCTCGGAGAAAACCAAAACTTTACACTAAGCATTCATGCTTTGCACCAATGTTACATTTATCGTTATCGGCAATTTATTGTCAGGGTTCCAAATTTAAATTTTCAGAAATATCGGGGAAAATATCAGAAATTTTATGAGAAATTTTTTGGTGTAAATCACATGGTATTTCATTTGTCGACGTGTTTCGAACCAACCAGTGTGGTTCATTTTCAGGACAAGTTGAAGAAACAGATCTAGCTTAGCATATTAAATAGTTAAAGCAGAGCATCCAACAGCTATATTTCTTGACCAGGTAACAGCTAAATTTGACCGGGAAACGGCTAGATGGACTGGATTAGGGGCAAAACTTATAATTAAATAAATAAGTTAATTCAATTAGTTATATTTTATAATTAAAATAAAAGTAAGGCGACCATTTTATAAACTTATAGTTATAAATATATATAAAAATAAATTAATTATAAAATAAATTAATAGTGAATTACAAAAGTTATTACCTTATATGAATATTAGTTAGTTATAAAAGTTGTTAAAAATAACTATATTAGAGTAATATAGTGGTTATCTTCTTATTAAAAATACAGGTTAAAGGACAATAAAAAATTAAATTAATTTAAAATAATAATATAATACAATAAAAAAAAAATAAAAAAATAGTTATTTAAAACATTATTAAATATCTAAGTATTAGAGTAACTTAAGGTTCAAAAAATAGTTTTAATATTTAAAATTAATTAATATTGTATTTAAGGGTTAAGAAATAGCATCTTATCATAGATTCATTTCAAGATTATTTTCATTGTTAATTAAAATTATTAGAATAAACCTAATAGCATAAATTAAGTGCTACTACAATACTTCAAATCTAAACAACCACAACTTAAAGAGTAAAGGCCATAGGATACGGGAAACAAGGGGAATTTACTTCAACACAACAAGATCAAGCTAAACCTAGGGAGGCGAAGAAAGGAAGAAAACGACTAGGAGGAAAGGGCTGGGACCCAACAACTACTGATCTTCCAACCATTCTCTCTATTGAGATTGATCGCCCTTTTCTCAATCTCAAGGGCTTCCCTAAATTTCCGGTGATGGAAATGCAAAACTTTAGCAATAACACTAGCCTCCTCGATACAGACATGATGATTGGTTTTCTCCACATGCTCTGCTAAAGCGGAAGACTTGGTTCTACTATGCTTAAGGTCAGTTGCATGCTCACTAATCCTTTGATTAATGGAGCGACCCGTCTCACCAATATAGGGAGTCCCACAGGAACAAGGAATAATATAAACCCCTTTCATGTCCTTCGGATTGATAGGATCCTTCACAGATTTGAGGGACTTACGAATGGTGTTAAGGGGTCTAAAGGACGAGGGGACATTATGCTTCCTAAGAATCCTCACAATTCTATCAGTGGTCCCCTGAACAAACAAAGATGGACACCTGGAATCCGTTCCTTCAGTTCTTTTTTTAGTTGACGAATTCTTGGTCGCTTTGAGGAAAGCCTTCTATCACAGGTATCTACTATAACCGTTTTCAACAAAGACATTAAGGAGATGGGATTTATCCTCCTCGAAGCTCTTTTCATCAGAGATCCTTAAGGCACAAGTAGCAAGGGTGTTGAGAACCCTGAATTTCTGAGCCGGGAAATGGTGGGAACTAGCATGAAGATATTGCTCCGTATGAGTTTTCTTACAAAACACTCTGTGGGAGAGGGAACCATCACTATTCTTCGAAATAAGAATATCAAGGAAAGGGAGGCAACCATCGAAAAATGAAATATCATGTGATTTACGCCGAAAAAATTCTCATAAACTTGATATGGATCACAGAAGTCTCAATTCAAATATCGGAAATTATCGGGAAACTTTAAAAAATACAAAAATAATCATTTTTTTTCAATTTTAACTTCTAAAACAACATCAACATCAAACAAACATATTGCTACATAAATATGAAAAAAAAATCGATATATACAATGTCAAGTGATCCATCAGACACCGATATTGAAATATGATATTTGTCTTCAGTCATTAGATCTAATAAAATGAAACACAATCATATCAAAACAAAAATAAATGCATCTCATGAGATGAATCATGGCAATGAAAACAACGGATTTCCACAGATTTGCCCTTGTTTGCTTGATGGAAAATGGTCACACCATCCTTAACAATGTTCTCAGAACTGAACCAAAATATTGGTCAATCAAAAAATACATAAAACATTCGAATTTTGAAAAGAACATATAATTCATGTGCATCCATAGAGATCCAAATTATTATACACAAATATGCAAAATTTCTCATGTATATAGCAAGGGTGCATATAACCAAAATATCACCCAGTGAAATCCATCTCTGAATTGAAATAGATCAATAGAAGGTCTCTAAATGGCCTCCGAAATTCAAAGAAAATCATGCTACAACAAATGACTACATAATATCAAAACCATCACCTATATTGGGATCCTCCTCATCAATATCGATCTTTGAGTAAAATAAGATAGAAAAAGCTTAACATCCTAATCAATGATTTTGCTTTAGAGTGTACACTTTTTACTAAGGTCATGAATAATTGAGTGAGTGTAAAATTTTATTCGGGTCATTAAAGAGTATTTCAACAATCAGCGCCAACAACATCAAGGTACATAGAGGGTTTGGTGATATTGATTAAATGTCAGTTCCATACCCTCGTACATCACAAAATGTAGTAGAAAAATTGCAATCCTGAAATCCTATGTAAGTCAGTTGGATTTTGAATGGGATCTAAAATTCTACTTTCTCCATATGAAATCCAATGAGGTTGGAACCATTCTCAAACATCCTGAGATGAACCACTAGGGTATGTATCTCATGAGATTAAACATGGGAAATGAAAACAATAGATTTCCCCTTGTTTTAAAAAATTAGGGTCAGAAGAAAGAAAAAAAATGGTAACAAGTTGAAATTGACAAAGACAGGGCAATAATTTCAAAAGGGCAAATTATTGCGATAATTACTACCGATATTATTGTAGAGGTTGGTTTTGGCGATACTAACATGATAATTTTGATAATATCACAATAACTGCAACATTGTTTTGCACACCCGCACAAGACCTCATCAACTTCACATTCATTCAATGCCCTTGTAGTGTTGATAGAAAGACGAGAGGATGCTAAAGTGGAATTCATTGCTACGCAATCTCAACGAAAATAGACCTTCGTGCAATATTAAAGCTCTCCTATAACCCTATCTCAAAATTATGGTGAGAATAATAAGAAATGTGTTTCAAGAGTTGAGTGATTTTTGCTTAAAGAAAGGCAAGATTTTTCTATTTTCATTCATCTTCATGGACCAAAACCATACTCCAAGCGAGAGCATCCAAGAAGCACCCTTGGGAGCCTGCTCCCAAAGTTTGATAGCATGCTCTGCGGCTCCCTTGAATGTTTCCTCCCATTGTTGGGAGCATGGCACTCCTAGGGACACTGCTAGAGCAAGGAGCGTCCTCCCTAGGAACTCCCTGGTTGCTCCCCAAACATTCCATGGACGCATTTGTGGTTTTTTAGTAGGTTTGACCAAAAATGTTTGCAATTAATGGTAATGTTAAATTCTTCTAGTAAAAGGACATCCTGTTACTTAAAATTTTAACATTACCATTAATTGTTTTAGGATGTTTGAGAGTGGTTCCAACCTTATCAGCTATCCTATGGACAAAGTAGAATTCCATGTCCCATTCAAAATTCAACATAACAATTTTCATGGACTCGGTGTTCTGCAAGAATTGTGGCATTTTATTAGATTCTATCACATATGAAGTTATGTGATTGCCATTTAATCAAGAGCACCAAGCCCTGTATGTACTCTGATGTTGGTACCATTGATTGTTGAACTCCTTCATGGCCTTAAAAAAACCAGATTGCTATCACCAACAGCTATTTTGACAGAAGAGGATGTATTCTGGAAGATACCTTCAAACTTACTCAACCAAATTTGAGTCATGCCTCGTGCTATCATCAATAAAGTTCTATTCCTAGGAGGGTTTCATTTATTTTTGCACTGCTATCTTATCCCTACTTGAGAACTTCTATCCGACCTCCCACTATTATACCCATTCTATTCAGAGAAGAATTCTGTACATGCCCATGATCAATAATACAAGATATCAAAAGGTAATGAATTCCCATCCTCTTCATGTGCTTCCATCCCTGGACTTGGTGAGAGAAGGGGCTTTGGAGGCTATTTGGCATCTTGTAGGGCCTTCAAATTGAAGCCAATATCTCCAAAACCTTGTAGTAGTCGCAGCACTGGAATAAATGAAGCCTTGTAGTACTTGCAGTACTGGAATAAATGAACTATCTTATTTGGCCACTAAAGCTCATTTGATTGATGTGTTTCATTGTTTTACATGAATTCTGTTTCAATTGACAATGGGAATCACACTACTCAATGATTTTCTACTCCATCGCACACAGAATTAAAGGCATTGTGATCACAGATATAATATTCAAAGTTTTAAGTTGACTGTTTTTTATATATTTACCACAGATCTGTGCTATGACAGAACTGATTTGAGGCCAATTTGCATGCCTTCCTAGGCCGACACAATAAATTAAGTGTAAATTTACATTTTAGCTTGCTATCTGGACTTATTACACACATTTCACTTCTCATTTTGACATAACAGCAAGTTATTTTCACAGTTTAAAAAGTATTTTGTTTCACAAATTTACATTTTATCTCCAGATTGCATTGGGATTCCCCCCAAGGCTAGCATGCACTAGTCCAAAGCGTAGAGGGATAGTGTTAGGATACAATGGCACCTTCCCTAGGTACGTTTTACCCAGTTGGTGTTAACAGGACCCGCAGCATAATAAGAAATTTGAAATTGTATAGTTTTCCGAGTTTTGTGAGTTTACCTAAGTTGCAGGAAACGTTGGAGAAGGGTCCGTTTCCGGCCGGAAACAAAATGGAAAAGAGGAAACTCGTACCGTACGGCCTGGAAACGCATTTCTGGCCGTACTGGCGTGTTTCTCAAGGAGGAAACGTGGCCAATACGGTCGGCAACGCGTTTCCAGGCCGTACAACAGAGTTTCCTCTTCTAACTTGACCTTTTCTTGTATTTTTTTTTCGCTTCTAATTTTTTATTGGGCGACTAAAATATCTTCTGGATGCCTCTCAAGTTATAAAAAAGAGGATTTTTTTGAGTGGATCAGCCTAATGTTCAAGCCTATGGCCCTAGTGTTGATATGCAGTTCATGGTAATGTTAAATTCTTAAAGTAAAAGTGACATTCTCCTTTTAAGTAAAGGTGACATTCTCCTTTATTTTTCAAGTGACATTCTCCTTTTAACTAAAAGTGACATTCTCCTTTATTTTTCATTTTCATCCTTTTACTTAAATTTTTAACATTACCATGAAATGACTCAGGATGTTTGAGAGTGGTTTCGCCCTCATTGGATTTCATATGGAGAAAGTAGAATTTAGATCTCACTCAAAATCCAGCAGACTTATCTATTTTTCAGGAATTCATGATTGGGGGGATTGCAATGTTTCCATTGTATTTTGTCATGTACTAGGGTATGGAACTTGTATTTAATCAAAAGAACCAAGCCCTCTATGCAGGGGAGACTCCCAATAATCAAGAGCATGTAAGATATTAGGGTATGGAACTTATATTTAATCAAGAGCACTAAGGTTGTTCGACTATATAGGAGGAGACTCCCAATCAAACACGAGACAAGAAATTAGAAATTTCTCAAGGCTGATTTTGGATATTGCTATTTTCATTATGTGATCATTCATGAGTAAATGTGATGTAAATTTAGAGACTTAGAGTTTATGCATTGACAATTGACAATTTAATCATAATGTAATAAATTACAATGTATCATATGCTTTATGATTGCACATATTTCTTAAATGTCCTAATATGTATATATATATATATATATATTGCGTTTCCCCGTTTCAATTTGGGGGGGTCACGTTTCGTTCCCATGCCCATTTCGGAAACTCGTACCCGATTCCCCATTTCGTGCATAATAAGTTAACCCATATTTGGTCTTCAGATCAGTTCCTTTGAAGAAAAAGTAGGGTAACAGAAAAAGCTTTTGGCTGGGCAAAAACTAATGAGCCATCTAACTATTATGGAAAAGAAGTTTGCTTTGGACAAATTCAAAAGCCAATTATCCAAAGAAGCAGGACCAATGTTATCAAAACCAGACCACTCATCAAACCTGTAGACCCCACAGACAGTGAACCGGTCAGAACTGCACTGGAACCGCTAAAAAAACCAGACAAAAAAACTGGTCAACCAAAAACACATAAAATATTCAAATTTTAAAGAAAAAGATATATATTCATGTGCATCGATATGAAACCAAACCATTTATACACAAATAAGCAGAAGTTCTCATTTATATAGCATGTAAGGGTGCACATAACCAAAATTGCACCAAGTGCAATCCATCTCTAAACTAAAAATACATCAACAAACAAGCTCCACATGGCCTCTCGTATCCAAAAGAAAATAATGCTACAACAAATACCTACACATCATCATAATCACCTTCTAAGCATTAAAATAAGATAGAAAAATCATAGCATGCAAGTCAAAGATTTTGTTTGAGTGATGGGTATTTTTTTAGTAGGCTCATGATAGGGGAGTTTGACAACCAATGACACTGACATCGAAGTACATAGCGGATTTGGTGCTCTTGATTATATGCTAGTTCCATGCCCTCGTACATGACAAAATCCAATGGAGCACCGCAATCCCCCCCAATCGTGAGATCTTGGAAAAACTGTCAAGTCTGCTGCATTTTGAGTGAGATCTAAAATTCTACTTTCTCCATATGAAATCCAATGAAGTCAGAACCACTCTCAAGCATCCCGAGTCATTTCATGGTAATGTTAAAAATTTACGTAAAAGGACGAAAATGAAAGATAAAGGAGTACCATGAATTGCATAGCATTAATAGGGAAATGTGGTCAAATACTAGGCTTCCCCTGCCATAAATCATTGTTTTATTGAAAAAAAATTGTGTTCAAAGGAACCTTTGCAACAATGTGCAAAACCATCCAGTTTAGTACCGAACTAAACAGTTCAATGAAAAAATGTCGGTTCGGTACCGAATGGGCCAGTTTTGTACATGAACCAGCCGATTTGGTACCAAACTCACCAAAAGCAGTTCAGGTCACCGGTCCAAACCAATTTTGGCCTCAAACCGGACAGACCAGTCGATTCAATCCGATCCTGATAACACTAAGCAAGACAGCGAGAAATAGAAGATTCAATCACAGATTGAATTTTGTAGTTCCCATTTGAAAAGCGATGTGGCAGCCTCAGACTTCAACCAAAGATTAAATTTTGCAGATCCTATTTGAAAGTAGGGTAGCAGTTTCAGACATCAAGCTTTAGTCAAGACAAGTGGTTCAAAAACAATACATCCTTTGAAGTTTGAAAGTCAAGATTGAGAATGAATATTGAACACAGCAAAGATTGAGAGTATTAACAATTTATTTAAATTGTCATTTGGAGTGGGGTCTTGATGGAGCATATAGCAAAATCTAGCATTGATCTGGTGCACATATGTATATGTTGGTAAACTTTAATAACGATGTTAACAACATGTTACATGTGAACAGGATAAGACACTTAGTTTCAAATAGTTGTAATGGCACCCTTTTAAAAGCATAAATTCTGTTGTGGAATCCAATGCACAATCTGTTGCCATTGATAGGGGCTTTGGTGTTGATGAGGTTGTTATGGTTGATGTAATAGGATAGGTTGTGTTGTCGCACAAAGTGTCTACTATCTAGGGACCGCGACAACAGCTCAAATTGGGGATTGTCACCATGATCCCCAATCTCTCAGTTTAAATTGTCTCCCTACAGCAGACTAAGGGGGTTAGACCCTACAAAAATGGAATGAAGGAGAAGTAGTAGGAAACCAGCCAATTTGGGAGACACAGTGAAGCAACCAAGTACTTCATTTAGATTTAGCAAGATTTATAGGATTTGATTAGATTTTAAGCGATTGATGTGAGTGCCTTATGGAGTCAACTATCTTGCCAGGAAATTTAGGACCAAGTAATTGATTTGCAACTGCTGCTTGGATGAATAACTATCTTATTTGAAGTGCAGATCCTAAAGCTAAAATATGAGATGCAAGAATCTTGGTTAATTTTAATTAAATGCCTTTCTAAATTTTAACCCTTCTATATTGAGCCTGATTTCGTAGTAATTGGCAGAAAGAAGATAAAGTTAAGTACACAAACGTGTGATTAACGATACCTCTTCTGAAAATCTAACATACCCGATGCTTTTGACGCTGCAGAGCGCTGTGGCTCTGACAACTACAAAGTCACCGTTTTAAGTACTATTAAAAGCAAGCTTCTCAAGCAAAAATGGATGGATACCTCTCTCTCTATCAACCAAGCTTATGCTTGGAAGTAAATTTTATTTATGTAAAATTAACTTATATGCAAATGCACCAGATGATGAAAAGAAGTTAGACCCGAGGATTAGAAACACTTGCGTCGCAAAAGCCCTTAATCACCAATAAAATGTTCGCTTTATTGGATGAAAGCTTAAAAATAAACCCCTGAAAATATTACAATTAAACCACAAGCTTATTTCAAATATTTTTTTATACAATTATAGCTCAACGAGAACGAAAACTTCTTTGCAATCAATGTCAACAGATGCTCAAAAAATACTCAGTTTATGAAACAAAAGATATGCATTTTATCACAATTCCATGACAGAGTACTTAATTTTCAGAAATTAGTTTTTAGGACAACAGTAAAAAAAACTTTATGACAGTAGCAATATGACAATGAAAACAGTAAGTTATCAATGATATCTTTATGCCAAAAATTTACCGAATATGTTTTCAAACTTGCCCACATGAATTATCAAAAAATTTCAGCCTGTTATGATGTGATTTCTAGAATTATATCAAATCTTATATACTTATTACAGCCAGTGTTTTAAGTTTCGACCGGCTCGGAACCGACTTGGCCGAGTTGGTCCGAGTCAAGGCCTCACCGGGTCGACTCAGCTTGTGAACCAGTTCGGTCGGCTTGGCAGAGTCTGAGCCTACTCGACCGGGTTGTAGACAATAGTATAAAAGTGATTTTATGTTTATGACAATATGTCTTGACAACAATATAAAAGTGATGCATGGTTATGACGTATGGTCAGTGATCCATGGAAGTGTTGCTTGGGCAATGACTGTAATGCAAAGGTTGAGGTATGACAACCATGTTTCTCTTTTGAGGTATGACACAAATTGATATGGCATTGACCTTGTTGACATAGCAATGACCTTGACACGTGATTGAGTGTCCTTGAAACTTAGTAGTAGGTCAGTCATCCATGACTTGGCCTGACAATGATACATAGGGCAGTAATCTTGTATGTACTATGTAACAAAAATCTCGTGATATACCAGTAACCTTGTGATATGACAGTAATCTTGGTAGTAATTTGTATGATATGTAATGACAAGTATGACAGTATTGTGTCCATGACTTGGCCTAGCAATGATACATAGGGCAGTAATTTCGTATGTACTATATAACAGAAATCTTGTGATATAGCAACAACCTTGTGATATGACAGTAATCTTGGCAGTAATTTGTATGATATGTAATGACAAGTATGACAATATTGTGTGATTAGACTTGACAATGAAATATAATGGCAGTCACCATGATATTTGACAGTGCTCTTGATATGACAGTGCCCTAGACATATAGCAGTGACCTAGTATATGACAGTCATCTCTATGTAATCTGGAAATGATATGACAGCAATGAATGGCTTGTCCCTTTGACTTGATAGTAATAATAGTAACCCCATATATGATGGTCACCTTGTTATATGACAGTCACCTTGGTGTATCTAATTAGACTGTTGAAATTTTCTGACTATAGCAACTTGGTAGTTGATTGCACATCTAGGGATACATCAACAAATGGTTGGATACTTAGATTGTCTTGAAGTTTGCATTGAAGGATATGACAGTGAAGGTGTATTATGCAATAGCTAGGGTTTGAGTAAGGTTTGTTCTACAGGTTGAGATGATGAGGCAAAACAACAGAATTGTTGATAGCAGTTTTTGAGCATTGATAACAAGATACTAGAGTTTACATGTTGAGCAAAGCTAATGTTGTGTTTGGAAACATGAACGGAAATCTTCAAAATTATGTTTTTTATAGGAAGAAACCAAAAAAAAAAAAAAAAAAAATATATATATATATATATATATATATAATATATAATGTAAATTTTACAACGACCAAGTCATTGAAATCGACCAGGCCGAGTCGATACCCAATCAGAGTCGACTCTCAGCCGAGTCGGAGTTTTAAAACATTGATTATAGCCAACAATTGAAACATGAAATAAGGCTAACGATAAATGCCCAACTCAAGAAATTAATTCCTTAATGTATCAAACAACTTAGGAATTGATTTTAGGCTAACCCACGTGAAATTTTGCCACTGTTATATTTCAGACTTCAAAAACAAAATTATTCAAAGATAACAATCACCCAAAATGTAGATCTACGCCAAATTTTGATACACATCAAACATAAATGACTTGTTAATGTATCTAACAATTTTTTTTAATTAATTTCAGACCACTTAGATGTATTTTTCACCACTATTAGAAAGGTATATGACCGTTGTAGCAAACAATGAGGAGAAAATTGGTTTAAAGATCAAACCCTTAGGCTCTATGCCTTGAAGATCACTTGCCCAAATTGCCTAACAAAATAAATTTCAATACTTGAAACACAAATTTTTACCCAATTTTCTACAAAAGCCCACCAATGATTAGCTTCAAAAAATTAACTATTCAAATTAGAAATGAAGCAAGGGGAATCTAGGGCCAATAGAGCTAGTGTTGGGCTAGGAGAAGGCAAATCTGGGCTTTAAAAGCCCCAAAACTTGAAACCCTTGTTCTGAAAAAAATTATTTTGTTTCAAATCTTCAGATTTATTGCAAAATCTTTAATGGTTGGCGTTGCAAACAAATTTCTGAGTCCAGATCTTGCCCTCCAAGGTCTAGATCTCAGATCTGAAGATCTCTTTGAATAAAATTTCAAATCTATGCCTACAAACAATTTTTTAGCCCAGATCTTGCCCTCCAGGGTCTAGATCTAACTCAGATCTGAAGATTTCCTTAGCTGATTTCTCATATCTATTCCTGCACAAGTGAAAAGAGAAAACCCCAATACCCAATATGTACAAAAATAGAGAAAATCCTAAAAACCCAAGTGTTAAAATTCAGAATTATATTACAAAATTTCAGATCTACACAAGTAAATAACAAATCTATACAAATAATTTACAGATCTATACAAATAATTTACAGATCTATACAAGCAAATAACAGATCTATACAAATAATTTGCAGATCTATCAGATCTGAGAAGTATGAGTCCAACTCCGCTCCCAAATTTGATAATCTAAGGCTCTTAATAGCTAGATCTATCAAAATTTCCCCAAAATATTTAAAAGATTTTGAAATTTTAGAGAGGTACTAGCCCAAAAACACCCTGCAGAGAGAATTTAGAGAACAACAAAAAAAAAAATATCGTTAGATAAATCCTGAGGCTTATATGAAGTAGGCTCTTCAAAAAATATGTGTTGAGAGTTAGCTGGTCCAACCGAGGACTATCCCGAAACGCTCAATCAGAACCTGAGAGATCTTCTACAAACACTAGATCAACCATCAAATCAAATAGAGAAATAGAACAACAATAAAATTCTGAAGAAATAGAGATACCTACTACTTCAATCAAAATTAAAAATGTTACCCTAGATCCAACAAACTAAATAAGATACATATATTTGGATTATTCTAAGACAGCTATTGATTGATAGTTTTCACATAATATTAAACAGAAATTAAAACAATGTTACCATAAATTTGTGAAGAGGATTACTACAGCACGTTGAAACCACAAAGACTTTTGCATTAATTCAAAATAGTATACAAGACAGCTTGAGAGCTTGGTACACGATTTAGAGATCGGATGAATTGACTAACAAATGACTTCCTATTTAAAGGTAAATCTTCCAACGACTAGTTTGAGTGATCCTCGTCAAAACAATATGGACCGTTGATGAGGATCAAAATTTCTTTTAATCTCATCCGTCGAAATTTTAAATTCTTGAGGAAATCCAAAATTTTCAATTAAATGCAATTTAATTAATTCAAAAATAAATTTTTGAATTAATTTCCTCAAAATTTTGACTTTGACTACACCCCAAGGACCAAAGACTTAAAATTTAGCAAAATAATTAATTTACCTTACTCTCGGGACCTTTTAAAATTTGAATTTTAAGGACTGACGAATTCTCCCTTTGGAGAATTTAAATTTACCTAGGACCTAGAATTAATTGAATTTCTAGCTTAGGATTTTAATTAATTTTTTGGCCAGAAAATTTAATTAATTAACCTATGAAAGGATAAATTATTTTTTTCCAACCCTCAAGACACTTTACAACATAATTTTCATATTTTTACATCATAAGGGAGTAAACCCATTTGAAAAAAACCCTCACAGACTACCCATTTATGCTTCACAAATATAATCCAGCAGACCAAACAATTTGTAATAAAATAACCTAACCAAATAGTTAGGATTATTCTCAAATCATTTTTACATAGACTCGATCTATAACACTAGGACTTGCCTAAGATCCCAATGACAAAATCCATTCCAACTTTGGGGTAAAGCTGAAGGAAAACTCTGCCAACCATTCAAGAATGGATCGGTGAGACAAAAAACCTCCTGGAATGTAGATCATCACCAGAAAAGTAAGTTTACCTAGGCAATTACATACACGACACGGATCTACTAAGATTATTTACATTATAAACATGCAGAATGGGTTTACATTATAACACGATGATCAAGCTGACGATGATAGTTGAACGGCACGAACACATTGATCAGGCACGAACACATTGATCAGGCGCTATCCCTTTTGCGAAAAAAGGGGGTGTAATACTATGGGTCATTGACACGTAGTGGTCAACAGGTTGTTATGGTTGACGGGATAGGATAGGTGGTTTTGTTTGTTGCAATGGGATTGGTTAGTCATTAGAGTTTTTTTGTCGGATTTTGGTTGGCAGGAGGAGTTATCAAACCTTGGTTAGTAGGACAGTAGGCAGAAAATGCACAGATAGAGCTGAAGATATCAGCCAAGCCCTTAAACCTCAATGTAGGGCATGCTGCTTTTGGATTATTTTGTTATAGGAACACTAAAGAGATTGATATGGTGAAATGCAGCATCTAGATTCTATACTACTCCTGGAAAGTTTAATGAATGAGATTAGTGTCGATATATTCTCAGAGTAGTCATGTTTTATCTGCGTTAGCAACATGTGAACAGCAAAAGAAGATTAGTGTTATTTCAGTTGTAATGGTCACTTTTAAAGGCGCAAATTATGTTGTGGAATCCAATTCACACTCTACTTTTATTGGTAGTGGATTAGCTGTGGATGAGGTTGCTCTATCTGTTTGCATAGGATAAGTGGTTCAGTTAGTTGTGATGAGAATGGTAAGTCACAAGAGATTTTTATCAAATTTTGGTGGGTAAGGGAACCTGTCAAACCTTGGTTGGTAGGACAGTCTGTCAAATAAAGAGAACAGTTTGTCAAATCTCTTTTGGTAGGGCAGTCAGCAAATAATTGCATAGATGAAGCTGAAGCTATGAATAATCCCTTAAAACTTGCCACCATAACGATCCAAGGCATAATATCTAATGTAATGAGTTATGACATATTCTTGAGAGTGTAGGAGCCAATATATGGGAAGCATACCTTGGGCTAGCCCTATGATGTAAAGTTGTAAACCTTCTGTAGCATTCATTTATAGTTTGATGTCTTCTACACTATTGTGTTTACTATGATGTCCATGCACTCTTTAAAAACCAACATGTATTCGTCAAAAAGTTTGGAAGAATGTTTATGATAATGCAAGTCTCTCACAGTAAAGCACTAACCTAAGAAGGGCAATCTTTTAGAATTTTGTCCAATACTAGCACAAGTACCGAAGCTAATTGTTCATGCTTGTCTTTTGATGTCTTATTTATGATGAAGAATTGCTTAATCCTCAGAAACCTATGTCACCAAATCCGTCCACCTTGGGGAATGGATATGTGAATCCCCGGATCAGAATGGATTCGGATCCAGATTCGCCTAGGATCCGCTACACAACAAATCTTTAACAAGTGAATTGTATCACGGTAGTGCCTTGACCCGGTTGTTTACCGAAAACCGACAATGCATCATGCACCCTAACCTCGATGGTTACTCATTGTAAGTTGACAATGCATCACACACCCTAACCACGACATCTTCTTGTTGGAAGCGGACAAAGCATCACACGCTTGGCCCGCCAAAGATGCATAAATGAGCATGACAGTATGTGCAGCCAATAAGAGTGAGATCATGTATGAGTGACAGCGGGGATGATGCATTCCACATTGTGGTTGGCATTAATATCATTGTTTTTGGGATCTTCGATCTACAGACTTGGTCATATCACCTCGGTCCTCTGATTTTTATTTATCGGTGGAGCGTATGTCTTACAGGAGCTATGCAACATTCCTCACGTTTTTCTTTATCGGTGGAGCGTATGTCATACAGAAGTTATGCACATTTGAACTCTTGTATAATTACATGGTTGACATTTTAGATATGTTATAATTTAATTATAAATATGTTATACTTCATTTAACATTAATTTAACTATAACTTTTTGGATATATTATAATTAATTAAAAATATGGTATACTTTATTTTATATTAATTAATTATTTTACAATAATTTTATAAATCTGTGATATTTTATTTACATTATTTTAGAAATGTTATAACTTAAAACTTTATAAAGCAGTATTTATTGTGTATATATATTATAAGTTAATTATTCAAAATACAAGAAATTCATTAGTTTATTGTGCCTATATATTATGAAATTAATTATTTAAAATATATCAAATTTGTTATGTACACGTTTTAAAGTTTATAGATTATAACTTATATAAACTTTTATATCTTACATGTTTATTATTTAATTCATATACAGGAAGCAGTGTATTAAATTATTATTATTTATCATTTAATTAGTTTTTTATATAAGTATATACTTTCGTAAAATAATTAATTCTATTTTAATTATTAAGTATTATTTGTTTTTCCATGAAATTCATGGACACACCCTGTAAACTCTATTGTTGTTCATGGGTAGTAATCACAATAATTCTGAAGATATTGATTATAAACATATTAACATGTCACATAGGCAACCAGCCCAAGGACTTGATACCAAATGCCAATCAGATCACTCAACCACTCAAGCTAACCCATTAAATCACAATATGAATATTATATATTATAAATGTAAATATAAATTACATATTGAAAAAATTGTTATAAAAATATATTTATATCAATTGTACTTGCTGTTTCCTTGCCGTATCTGAATCTTAGCTTTTCAAGAATCAAGCGGATCCATTTCGGTATCCAGATCCGAATCTGTATCCGTATCCAAATCCTGGTAACTTAGTCAGAAACCTTTTAGAATGTTGTGCAACACTAGCACCAAGTACAAAAGCTAATGACGACGTGCTTGTCTTGTGCTGTCCTATTCATAATGAAGAATTGCTTAATCCTCAGACATATTTGAGAGTCTGATTCTGTAGCTTCACTGGGGATGGACTTTCAGTAAATTAAATCAAATAAGAAGAATAAATAACAAATATATATATATAAACAAAAAAAACAGAAAGTGACATACATTTCGCCCTGCAATCAGGATATATCTTTTTCCACGTTTTTGGACACAATAAGAATTGTTTTGAGTACACACATATCCTTGACTTCAATATTACTTTGTGTTACACTCTTTTTGGAATTTTATGTTGAAAAATTGCCACACTCTGGATATTTTTATAAATAAAATGACAATGAAAATAAAATCCAGCTTAATATATCTTAATGAGAGTCAGCTAGCAATTACTTTAATAAACTAATAGATATAAAATCACCATTAATCAAGCTATATCTTGATACCTGAGAAATAATGACAAAGCATAAGATATGGAACCAAAATGTGCTTGGTATTCATGCAAAGAACTCCAATTAAAATAAATCATTTGGCAAAATAAACAAAAGATTAAAAAAGATATTCAATCTCACTAATACCTGTACATGTTGCTGTAGTTCCACTGCTAGCATCCTTTGACATATGAAAAACGGGCGAAAATATTGTCCCCATGACAGATGGACGTGTTTTCTGAATGCAAACATGTAATTTGTTTTTTAGTATCTCTTGCATACAAAATGAATTTCTCAAAAGACTTCAACATTTAGTATTTGCCAGAAATGTGATGGAATAAAGGCCCTATATATGCTTGTGTGTTATATGACCTACACTCAGAGCACAATGGAAACAAATCAAAAGCCAGAAAGTAAACTTTCAAAGAAAACCAGTAAACAGAAAAATAGTACACCAATAACGCAAACCAAAACAAAGCCTTCCCAAAGGAGCACCAAATGAGAAAAGATGAAGTTCTTTGTTGTCCAGTACAGTTGCTCATACAGTTACTCTCTGCATATCATATACTTGAATTTGGAAAATGTGGTGTTACTCCAACACCGATGGAGTGGATGACCTGGTAAGGACTATACCAAGAAAACTTCAAGAACTAAATGCATGAAAACTGATCTAGATAGAAGCAATTAAGAAAATTACGGCATATGGCGAGCACTAGATCATTATCACTTTGCTAATCTCACTTTAGTAAATAGAACTAGCAACAAACAAAAATGACCTCTTATTTTTACGAAATTAAAATTTTCATACAATGTTGGAACAGAAGGCTTTCTCATTTAATAAGAGTGTGTGTTCATTTATAAAATCTAACACTGTCCACTAAAGTAAGAAAATCCTATATATGATCTCCAAACAGATTGGCATTTTTCTTACTTCGTGGAAATCTTTGAGGCAAAAGTACAACACCAGTACAAACTGCAAGTTTCAGGTGATCAGATAAAAAAGAGCACTGAGGATTATGTTAACACTCATGTTATGTTCAAACTCATAGATAACAATCAGAGCTAGATTGTCAATTTCATTGTTTTAAGAACCCCTTTCAAGCTCATAACTACCAGATTACATCATTACTCAAATCTGCAAAATACTTTTGCTTCACCAACCAATCACAAAAATGTTTAACTTTCAACTTTCCAAGCAAGCAACCTATAAAAGAATAAAGTTAAAAAAATGTAACCATGGCTACCAAAACAGAAAAGATAATTTCCCACAATGTAGTCTATAACGATCAAATTCTCTTTTTCAAATATAAACCCCAAAAAAACAGAACTACTAACAAGATGACCTCATTCAGAGCATTTCCTAGAGATTTCTTAGAGCTGCAGGATGGCTGCAACATCCAGCCCCCTGCTCGCGTCGAAATTGGATGCACTCTATCAAGATACCCCTGGGGCAGCTTTGCGTTGGCTCACATCGTCTTAGAGTCGAGACTGACCATCATATTCCTCGGTCAGACAGAATTTACCAAGTGTGCCATCTTCTGGAGCCGGAGACTGAGTGGCACCTCGTCTTCAGGTGCCCTGTTTACCATGAGATTAGAGTACGTTTCCACCGTCTCTACAGGGATTCTAGGGGCCTCTTTACCTTTTTTCCGGTACCAGAACCAGAGATGCCTAGCACTTTTTATCAAGGAGATCTTTACATACAGATCTCAACTCTAGCACACTTCAACTCACCCTAGAGTTTCTAGAACTATTACCTCTTACTTGCAGGTTGTTTTGTCTAGTCGAAACAAGAAGCGTCAAGCAGAGTCTTAGTTTGCAGCGGATGGGAGAATGGTAAGACCTCTGGGTTTTCCACAACCCCCCACCTGGTCCAAAATAGACAAATACATTCGAGATTGGCCCGCAGATGCAGTACCATGCTTCAATCAACATAACCTCAGAGAATCAAAGGGAATGGGTCAAGGCAGAGACAGTGTGTGGTGCCTCCCGCCCACCAAACCTCCTCCCAGACACAACACAATAGACAATGAATGATCGACATCTTCTTCCTTTCGGCCTCGGATGTTAGGAGCAACACTCGCTCATCTACTCCCCTCTAGGATCACGTAGTTGGATTCCCCAACAGTTCTGGACGACACGAACAAAGAGATATTGCCTTGCTCGCCTCCCTTGCAGTCGAACATCAATTTGAGAGATGTTAACCCCATTGGATGGATGTTCAGCTCCCCCCTCGCTTCTTTGGAGTGGCACAATCCAACAACAAACATAATTCGCATTTCTCATTTTTGTTCATCTCATATTACTTTATAAATTCTCTATTTGTACTTTTATTTCATCTTAGCCTTATTTTAGTCATATCTTAGTCTTATTAGCTTTGGAGTTACAATGGAGTTGCATTTGCACTCCCACATGTCTTGTATTTACATTGGTTGTATCCTTTAGTCCCATTGACCTACTCTTGTGGTCACCTAAGGACATTAATAAAATTATCTTATCTTATCTTAACACTGTGATAAGAAGTACATAAAAATCACCATGTTAATCTCAAGCAGTTCTGACTCATTATTTCAAATAAAAACCTGCAGTGGACTGCATGTGCACTAAAGCCTTATATGAACATATAATGGAATAATGATAGAGACAAAGAGAATTGATCCTTGATAGTTTTGACTTTGAATTACTCAATGGTACATATTTATCTAGAGATTTGTGACAAACTTGTAGAGTGAAGACAAAAATATATCTTCAGCATAGTAAAAAACAAACAAGAAAAGACTTGTTCAACAAAAATAACTTCTACCATGACGAGCATCAAGAATAAGTTAGTGCTTAAAAGACTACTAAAAATTGAACATATTGCATCCTTGGCGCTAATGAAAGGTTGCACGCACTTGAGAACAAAATCAGTGAACTTGACATGTAAATCACAACTATTGTGAAAACAAATTGTATTTAAGATTTACATAGAAGATCAATTAGTATTAAAACTTATTTAATTTGCGTGTATTGTGAATTCTTCTTAAAGAAATTCTGAAAGTTGGGAGAGCACCTTTATTAGGCAAAAGTTGGGAATTTTATCAAATCTACATCTTGACTTGGAACGTTTAGAAAAAGATCTATGGGAGAGATTACACTCAGCACTGGGTTTGCTGTATGAGAAGAAAAAGAGAGTTTAATCATAGGTGTGCAAATTCGGAATCCTGAATTCCTACTGCAGCAACTGATAATATTTCTCCTATTGTTAATTTACATGAACAAGTTATTTGCAGTTTCCTACAACAAACATTCAAATACATGCACTGCAGCCTACACCACTTATAATAATATGCCGAAACAAGAAACTGAACAATAGAGAGATACAACACAAATGACATAGTTGCTTTTGGACAAATGTCCCCGGAAAAACCCAATGCAGAAAAACAAGTGCAGCAGATCTGAGGGTTTTTATTATGAAGTAGAAGTTATTTTTGAATACAACCTATGGATGCCTTACTGGCAATCCAGTACAGAGAATATCACTCGACGAAAGAAATTAGTGAGATTACCTCACTCTACACTGCAAGTCTCGGCTGATCCGGCAGCTGACCCAACAAGTCCTCGGCTACTTCTATGTTGCCGCTACACAATCACTGCATGGGCCTGCGCCACAGCCTCTAAGGCCCTACGTCACCTCTTTGCTGGATCGATTTGCTCTCAGGAGCTGACTCCAACCCTCCCGGCTCAGAACGTCAAACCCGCAACAAATCTAGGACTTTTGCGTCAAGGCTCTACATGAGCCCTTAATGGCTCTGCATCACCCTCTCTAGGCACTGCGCTGCCTCCTCTATGTTTCTCTTTGCCTCTCTACTGAGTATTCTTGGCTCCGGAGATACTCCAGCCAAAACCCTCTGTGCCCCTCTCTGCGTGATCACTACAAAATCACTATGTTGCTTTAGCTTTAGCAATTTGATCTGACTGATCAACTCTCTGTGTGTCTTCCAATGACCCTCAACCCTCCTTAAATAATCTTCTCGTTGACATTCAACAGCCCAAATTAGAAGTTAATCAATAGCTATGACAATTTTTGCTTGATCCTTGTCTTCTTCTAGAAGTTACACCCACAGTTAGATTAATACCCATTAATTATTTTAATATCTTAAGTTTATACTTAGGGGGCCATTAAAAATAATTAATTATTTTAATAAAACTGTTTCCGAGTGCAATTTTCCAGAACACTTTTTTGGCTCTTTGGAATACATGTGCCCAAGCCTCACTGCAAAATTTGAGACTTAGAGCACATCTGATGCTACCAGAAATCAACACTCCCTCTTAGAGAGGAATGTGCTCTAGCAATGCCTCCCACTGAAGCATCGCCCTGACTTCATAACATCATCCAATGTGTTGTTGATGTCTGACATACTGTCCACCAACTACTGCGTTGCACTGCAACTATACTGCTACTGACACTGCCACTATCGACACTGCATTTGTACTACAGCTCCCTCTAAATTTTTGCATCTGTGTTTTTGTTGAATGCCACTACCAATTGCCCTTGCACTGCAAATTGTTGTTGCTATTGCATCAGCAACAGAAAAACATCCCAAATTATTGAACAAGTGTTCAACATAGATGCATCTCGATGCTGAAGATCCGATTGATGCTAGTCCCATTTATCCCTCTGAAGCCACTGCGCTACTACTGCTACTACACTATGCCTCCCTACACTGTTATAACTCTAGCAACTGCATCTGTCGCTTCAACACTCCTCTACAGCAACTGACATTGATCCATCCTGCTACTTTTGATCTGGGCTCCCGTAGCAAGGAATTGATCCGAGAGGTGGGCTCCTCAAGGATCCTACCCATCTATAGCTCTTTCAAACTACAACTCTAAATCAAGCCACCTCCCTCCTGGACGTATCTCAGCTGTCATGGCAAACTCCTCCTCGATCTTCAGGGGTGTAGCCTTTGGATCGTGCTTCTCATCTTTGTCCTTCTTCCTCAGAGGACACTGTGTTGCATAATGACCCACTTCACCACACCTGAAGCATTTGATCTTCGAGACGTCCTTCTTCTGCCTCTACTGCTCCTACTGCCACTTGGATGCAAGGGTTGCATTCTCTTCCTCTTCCTTGGGCTTCGACCCACTGTTGTTGCTTTCGTCAAGCTTACACTTTACTAGAGCTCTCCTCAGCTCTTCCCTCTTGAGAGCTGCTCACATACTATCCCAGTGTGGCAAAGATGCCCTTCCTAGGATGCTCTGGACAAAGACTTGCCATTCTTCTGACACTGAGTTTAGGGGCCAGTCTCACCATCTCGGAACCTTAAGGTGTAGACCCCACAACTGCTAACTCATCCCTGGTCTCCTAAAGCTTTGTGAGGAATAGATCAATGCACTCCCCCTTTTGCATCTGTGCAGATCTAAGTTTCTACTCTAGGTACATCTTTCGCTGCTCGAAATATCCTTGATACAGTGTTGCCAAGGCATCCCACATCTCCTTAGCAATATCTCTGCTAGCAAGGTGACATACCACGTCATTCTTTACTCCATCAAGGATCATCCTCTTGAGTCTTGGCCTTTGTTATTTCTCCCTTGTACTTCTTCAGTTGATCTAGATCCACGAGCTCAGCCACCACGCTATTGAAATAGACCTTGAGAAAATGCTCATCCAAAAGGCATGACATCCTTGCCTTCCAAATCACATAGTTGTATACCCCATCCAACTTGTCGTGATCTCTCAGTCCATTCATTGTTATCTGTACCACGAAAATGTCGAACTGTTCCTCTTTGTTTCTTCCTGTTGTTGCTCAGGTAATAAGAAAATAGACTTCTTGGCAGGAAGTCTACTGAGAAAAAATTCGCTCATTGTGTTTTTCCTCCCTTTTGATGATTTTCTGCCAGCAAACTACCTGTAAAAAAATTGTGTTCCACTAGCTCTTTACTCACACTGAGGCTCTGTGCTGCTCCTTTTGGCACGGCAAAATTTTGATCTAGAAGCCCTTACTCTCTGACGACTCACTCAAAGAGAGACTTTCCTTGAAAATTCAGCCCTACTGGCTTGGACTGCGCAATCCCTCTCAGAATTCGAATTGCTGCCTCTTGCAGCTATTCGACCTCCTTCTCTGCTCAGCGCTGGGTTCTTTGGCTCTGCTCTTCTTGTTTCACCTGCAGCTCCGATACCAAGTGCAAATTCAAAACCCTGAATTCCTATTGCAGCAACTAATAATATTTCTCCTATTGTTAATTTACATGAACAAGGTATTTGTAGTTTCCTATGACAAACATTGAAATACATACACTGCAGCCTACACCATTTAAAATAATATGCCGAAACAAGAAACTGAACAATAAAGAGACACAACACAAATGACAATTGTTTTTGGACAAAAGGTCCTAGAAAAACACAATGCAGAAAAACAAGTGCAACAGATCTGAGGGTTTTTATTATTAAGCAGAAGTTATTTTTGAATACAACCTCTGGATGCCTTACTGGCAATCTAGTACAGAGAATATCACTCCGCAAAAGAAATTAGTGAGGTTACCTCACTCTACACTACAAGTCCCGGTTGATGTGACAGCTGACCCAACGAGTCCCCGACCACTTCTGCGCTACCCCTACACAGTCACTGCATCACAGCATCTAAGGACCTACGTCACAACCTCTAAAGCCCTGTGTCACCTCTTTGCTGGATCGATTTGCTCTCAGGAGTTAACTTCAGCCTTCCCAACTCAAAACGTCAAACCCTCAACAAATCTCGGACTTCTACGTGAAGGCTCTGCATGAGCCCTTCCTGGCTCTGTGTCACCCTCTCTGGGCACTGCGCTGCCTCCTTTGCGTGTCTCCCTGCCTCTCTATCAAGTATTCTTGGCTCCGGAGAAGATACTCCAACCAAAACTCTCTCTTCCCCTTTCTACGTGATCACTACACAATCACTACGTTTCTCTAGCTTCAGCAATTCGATCTGACTAATCAACTCTCTGTGTGTCTTCCAAATGACCCTCAAGCCTCCTTAAATAATCTTCTCGTCGACATTAGAAGCTAATCAATGGCTAAGATCATTTATGCTTGATCCTCGTCTTCTCATAAAAGTTACACCCACAGTTAGATTAATACCCATTAATTATTTACTTAGGGACCCATTAAAAATAATTAATTATTTTAATAAAACTGTCTTAGAGTGGAATTTCCCAAAACGCTTTCTGGGTTATTTGGAATACATGTGACCAAGTCTCCCTACAAAATTTGAGACTTAGAGCACATCTCCTGCTATCAGAAATCAACAATAACAAGCATGACAAACAATTTGAGCATAGCACCATTGCATGTCAGAGATACCCTGATTGTAGTTTGTATCTTTTCACTGTAGAACACAACAGGTTGACAGAAATAAGGTACATATCTAACAAAGAAATAAGCAAAAAGCAAGAAAGCTTCAATTGCAACATGAATCTAGTGTAATATATAATATGATTGTGTAGATTGTACAGATTGTTCGACAATTTAGTTTATGCACCTTTTGTAATCTATCAAATGAAGAAACAATATAAGGCATCGCTTCCAGCTTCGAACTTTTCCTTATGCAATGCAGTGCTCACTACTAAATCTAACATAGGCAAAGGAGTGTATGCGTCATGTTCCTTAACAAATACATGGCGCTACCTCAACACAGTCCTATAATTATACACTCAGACTAAAGCCAGTAACCATGACTTTACCAAGCAAACCTATTACAAAACTACTACACAAGGTTGTCATTGTTACATGTTAATTCAGGATTCCAGAAGCAGTCTCTATCTTGTTTACACAGTAGATCTAGTCATTGTCTCATATCATGGAGTTGAATCCCCAGCTGTGATTCAAAGCTTAAAGACTTTCCAATGCGCCAAAGCACAATGGTGGCCTTATGCATTGTGCGGGGGTTCTTCGCTGACAATTAACAAGATGAACGGTGCTAACCCTTTTCTCAGGAGGAGTCACCTATAATAAAAAAATTCACTTGACAGGGTTGGATATGATCAGGAAAGATGAATGCAGATCATCTAGAATCAAAGGCAATGATTTGTGACGCTAAGATGGAGGAATTGATATCATCAACTCTATTAAATAGCAGGGGTTCTAGTACGATTGATCTAACTACGAAAAGGGAAAAAAAAACTGCAAGAAGAAAATCAGTGCTCGAAATATAATGCTACATGTTGGCAAATGATGAGTTCAGATTCTATTATCCCTGTCATGAGACTACAAGACAAAGTCCTTATCAGGATCCAATTGAGTCAAAATTGTTCACCTGTCATCTGAAGGAATAGACTCAGCTGAACAATAAAAAGGGTTTAGTAACTGTTATAGCAGCCAAAACACACAACATATTTTACATTTCAGGTGTTGGCAAGTTGACAAGCAGTCATGTCATTAAACAACAGTCGTGCAAGTGCATTTCCATAATTGAGAAATTGAGTTTTGATTGTTGTTTGAAGGTCTTCTGCATATAATACTTTTGTTGGACATTGAGGTTTAGCATGCTTATCACTCTAAGCACGAATAAAGAAATCATGTGGAGTAAGACGCTCCTGTTCAAAATCTCTAGATTAGCCTCCTTGCAAGGCAGAGGTGTTTGTCGTTCATGGACACCCTGGTCAACGGGTGTGTTATGAAACCAGCGCACAAAAAGTTAGAAAAGATAGATCAACGCCTTAGAATTCAGCTTCTTCGAGGGGGCAACCTCCTTTACATTACACAAATGAACAATTCTTGGATGATACAAATGAAAATACCTCTTTTCTATATATAGGAGTCTAAGGGGTCATACCATAATCAGAGCCGACATAACAATAATAATGTAAGGGCACAATAATAACAATAGTGGGCTTCTATGGGGCACAATAGTAACAATATGGGCACTACATGGGTACATCAAAATAATAAGTGGGTTGTACTAATAACAATAAGGGTTACACTAATAGTATAGGGGCCTAACATGCCCCTCTCCTTCAAAAATTGTTGTCCTCAATGCTTGAGTAGTTCTTGATGCTTCTGTATAAAATTCTTGTCCTCCCATGTGAAATCTTCAGCGAGTAAGTTCTTCCACTTGATGAGATACTCTGAAATTGATTGATTTCGTAGCTGTTGGGTTCTTGTTTCTATCACTGCTCCATATTCCAATATGATTTTCCTTTCCTCTTCAATATCTGGCAATATTGTTTGAATTGGGATCTTTTGCAACTTTTGAATAAGTGGCAACTTTTGAATAAGTGGCCATACTTCTTCGTCCTTCTTCCATTCATCCCTTGCTTCATTTATCCAATCTGGTTGAATAATAGAATTAGCACAAAACAATGCTTCCACATCCTCATCCTTTCTCGAGAGTGCATCTGCAACAAAATTTTGCTTCCATTTTCTATAGATGATGTCAAAGTCATAACCCAACATATTTGTGACACATTTTTTCTATTCTTCTAAAGATAATA
>APFE030662006.1:67634-81725 GCA_000404065.3 Pinus taeda | reverse complement strand
TTCTTCTTTCTTGATGTGATATTTCACTTCTTGCACCTTTTTCTTCTTGATATGTCCTTCTATCTTGAGAGTTTGAGGAGTGGTAATTCTTGCCAATGCTTTACAAGATATGGTCCTATTCATTTCTTCTTTCTCTGGGGTGGGGTCCTGGCATATATCCTCTTCTTTTGATGTTTCTTGATCCTTTTCTTCCTCCTCTTCATATTCTATGTTAAATAATTTCTTCTCAGCACACTTATGACCTTTAGTGCATTTGCTATCACAACTGTAATAAAGCCCTTTTTCTCTTTTTTCTTCCAATTGTTGTGGTGTCAACCTTATAGGTGGTTGTGGAAGGCTAGGAGAAACAACACTTCCATCTTTATAGTTGTGAGAGGTATGCTTCCTGGTTTCTATCATTTTGCTTTCCACTATGTCACAAAGCCCTTTTACTCTATCCAATTGTTGCGATGTTGCTCTAAAGAAGGTGTTGCTCTTTGTATCCTCATAATGTGCTATCATTTCTTCCGCGAAAATTGACCACGTAACAGGTTGTTTACGAGAACAAAGCCCTTCATACCATAAAAATTGATCTGGTTCTAAATATGAAGATGCAATACATACATTTTGTAACAATGGTACACCATGTAGATCGAAATATTGCTCCATCTGAAGTATCCAATTTACCGGATCATTGCCATCAAACTTCCTCATCTTGTTTTTTCTTGATTTTAAGAGCTCGATCTTGAAACGACTGTAACTCTGTACTTTCAGAGCTTTAAGTTCTGAAATTGCGAACTGTAGTAGCCCTCTATGTCCTCTTTCCAATGTCGCCAGTCTGATCCAAATTGGATTCTCCAAAGAAGAATTATGCAAAATCTCCCACAGTGACTTGATTATAGACTAGTTCAATAGAGCGAACTTGTACGACGTGCCACGAGTCACTATTTCGACCTTTGGCACTAAAAAATATATACAAGAAACTATAGTCTGTCCTCTTTTTGTAACTTCTTACGAAATTTCAATTCAATGCTCAGAGAGAAAGTTATGACGATTTTCCCCAAGTCACCTGTTTGGAATGTAGTTCAGAATTCTACAAAAAGACCAACTTCCTCAGATCATATCTCCGCAACTATAACGCGAAAAGCCCTGAAATTCGGACTTGAGGTTCAGCGTGATTTCTTCTCAAATGGGTTTTTTTTTAGCTTCTGAAACGTCGCAGAAAAAAAGTTATAGAAAAAATGCCATGATGACCTCTTTGGAGCAACGAAACCCTAGAATCCAAAGCTCTGATACCAAATGTTATGAAACCAGCTCACAAAAAGATAGAAAAGATAAATCAACACCTTAGAACTCAGCCTCTTCGAGGAGGCAACCTCCTTTACATTACACAAATGAACAATTCTTGGATGATACAAATGAAAAGACCTCCTTTCTATATATAGGAGTCTAAGGGGTCATACCATAATCAGAGCCGACATAACAATAATAATGTAAAGGCACAATAATAACAATAGTGGGCTTCTATGGGGCACAATAGTAACAATATGGGCACTACATGGGTACATCAATAGTGGGTTGTACTAATAACAATAAGGGGTTACACTAGTAGTATAGGGGCCTAACAGGGTGGTGCTACGTCCACAGAAATATCTGGATTGATCGACCTCGAAGGGAATCAAGCCCCGTGCCCCACTAGCAAGCCCTGACCCCAAGGGCTTCAGTGAGATTGGACCCTCTGACCGCCCGATGGCGAGGCACTGATCTTGACCAACTGAGCTAACCCTTGGGGCTTTTGCAAGGCAGAGTTAATAATACGGTGCAGTGTTTAGTTAAAGGTGGTAGAAAGGAGGAGTCAACATGCATTGTTGAAGGAAACACCCTTCACCTTTAGGCTGCTTGGAGGTTTGGATTACATGTTCATTACATCCATATACATCTAGGAAGGAAGTGCTTCATCAATATAGAGGCATCCAAATGCACACAACACAAACATATCCTTGCAGGAATTGATTCTTTTGGGGACATAATGTTCAAGGAAAAGAACCAGCACAGTTTATTGCTCTGTTTCCAAACTTGGGCATTCTAAATGGTATAATCACTTTCCAAAGTCTGTCGTACAAATCATCACAACTGTAGAGTGATTCAAGTTGATTCAGTTGCTTCTTCTTGAAAACTGGGACATCACTTTTCATTTGGCAGAAGCATCTTCCGGAATGGAATTAAAACTGGTGCCAGAGGAAGAGGAAGAGGTATATTTGTATAATTTTTGTAAAAGAAAGCAGACAATTAAAGCCAGAATGGTTCAGAAGTTAGGGCCTTCTCAATGCAGAAGAAGGCTCGTAAACCTTTTCATTGGAAGTTCAAGGGATGCTGAGAAACTTGCTGTTGATCTGAAAGGGCAAGTGAAATTAGAAGATGCAGGATGATTAGAAAATTCTTGGTCTTCATGTCCAGGAGGTCAATTATGTTGCATGGGTTTGCGACCAGGATGCTTATGCACGTGATGGACAAAAATGCTCTGCACAATCAATTATATTCGTGCATGATAATTGGAAGTCTGCCAATCTTGTACCCAAGGTAGAAGCTCTCGCTGAGAGAAGGAAATTGGAATATATAATAGTCGGTCCTGTTCTCAGCATGACAACTGAAATTTTTTGGCCCCTCGAGATTTTAACCAATTACAGGCAAGATCAACTTCACATGGTGCTGGACACATCTGAACAAATGCATGCCCAAATAACAGCAGCAACCCTCTCATCGGAGAAGGCAGTGCAGATCAATGCTGGGGGCTCGAGGAATTTCTTAAAACAAATGCATGCGTACGCCCTGTCAGTAGTAATTGTGGTCTCCATGGGCAGTGATTGTCTCTTGTTGACGGCAGAGAGAAAAAGTCAAGGGGGTCATCTTGCTGGCACTATCTAGCCATTCCAAGTGATCATATTAACTATAGCAGTAAATGAGCTTGTACACATCAACCCTTTCAACAAGCTCGTACACATTTATCTTTGAGCTGAGGGCAATCCTGTTAATGAATTCTCTCTAGCGGGTTTTAGACTTTGCAGATGTGCCCATCCTTGAATACTAGTTTCATGGGCTTGCAGCCAGGATGCTTATGCACGTGATGGACAAAAATGCTCTGCACAATCAATTATATTCTTGCATGAGAATTGGAAATCTGCCAATCTTGTACCCAAGTTGAGAGCTCTTGCTGAGAGAAGGAAATTGGAATATATAACAGTCAGTCCTGTTCTCACCGTGACAACTGAAAATTTTTTGGCCCCTCCAGATTTTAACCAATTACAGGCAAGATCAACTTCACATGGCGCTGGACACATCTGAACAAATGCATGCCCAAATAACAGCAGCAACCCTCTCATCACAGAAGGCAGTGCAGATCAATGCTGGGGGCTCCAGGAATTTCTTAAAACAAATGCATGTGTACGCCCTGTCAGCAGTAATTGTGGTCTCCATGTGCAGTGATTGTTTCTTGCCGCGCAGAGAGAAGAAGCGAAGGGGGTCATCTTGCTAGCACTATCTAGCCTTTCCAAGTGATCATATTAACTATAGCAGTAAATGAGCTCGTACACATTGACCCTTTCAACAAGCTCGTACACATTGATCTTTGAGCCGAGGGCAATCCTATTAATGAATTCTCTCTAGTGGGTTTTAGACTTTGCAGATGTGCCCATCCTTGAATACTATTTTCTCCCCCGTGATCCATTATTCTGAGTAACTGACCTAAGGAGGGTCATTCTTCTTGATATCCTCTCATCCATATAATTCTCTTGACTCCATCGCCCCAGAATATTGGCATAAATCTTCACATCCCTCCATCACCAATATGTCCTCTTTTCTCTTAAACCCAACTCTAGCAATGGGGTTACTTGTGATATCACCCTGTTCTTTATTAATTATGCCCTAGTTATCTTTAGGAGAGCCCCCCTCAAAGCCAAAGGAGAGCCAACCTAAAGAGGCAAAGGTAGGTCGTTGAGGTGACAGCGGGTGAGCTATCAAAGTTCCACTTGGATTGTACAATGTGGATTGGAGCTTTCATTATTCTAACTTACAATTTGAGCGGTAACAAAACGTGATTGCCAATCTGAAGTTACAACATTCCTTTGAGGAAAAGCTCCATCCACTAACAATGAGGATCTTGAACCTAGCGGGAAAAAGCCCCAGAGTCACAGTAGCAAAACAGGTGATCAAAGCAACCGCATTGATTGATACCCCAATATGTCTCGTTTATAATGTCCAATTGAGTTAGTCTTCTTTTCTTATGTTTATTTAGCTTTTATTTTTTAAATGCTGCTTACAGTAACTTATAGTAGTCCTTTCGCTAAGTTGTCATGCTATGAAGGATGTTTCCAAGACATCAAAATCACCCATGACTTGTACCTGACCTCATCCATACCTTACTCAGTAGATTTTGAACCAGAAATCGACATTGATTCAACCAATCACCATGCTATTTGTCGATAGTCCACACACTTGTGGGCATTCCTTTATTGTTTTATCTTCAGTTGTGTTAACTTTCTAAACAGTTGGCATGTGCTGTCTAGAATTATAGCTGTGATTCCTCGGCATCAATTAGTGTCTCTAGAAGTAAAATTTGGTGTGTTAAGTCGTTGACCCAATTTGTGAACAAAATATCTAATAAAGATTCTTCTATTAAAAAACAGCGATAGAGTTGGCCCCTGTCAATAATTGAGCAAAAGTGTTTTGATCTCTTCATTAAGTCTCGTAAGCCAAAGAAAGCTATGAAGGATGTTTCCAAGACATCAAAATCACCCATGACTTGTACCTGACCTCATCCATACTACTCAGTACATTTTGAACCAGAAATCGACATTGATTCAACCAATCACCATGCTATTTGTTGATAGTCCACACACTTCTGGTCATTCCTTTATTGTTTTATGATTATCTTCAGTTGTGTTGACTTTCTAAACAGTTGGCATGTGCTGTCTAGAATTATAGCTGTGATTCCTCGGCATCAATTAGTGTCTCTAAAAGTAAAATTTGGTGTGTTAATTCATTGACCCAATTTGTGAACAAAATATCTAATAAAGATTCTTCTATTAAAAAACAGCGATAGAGTTGGCCCCTGTCAATAATTGAGCAGAAGTGTTTTGATCTCTTCCTTTAGTCTCATGAGCCAAAGAAAGCTATGTACTAATTTTTTAAAGGTACAATTCTTCTCCTTTTTCCAAAAGATAGGAAACATAGATAGTTGTCCATTATTACTTCCCAGATATACTAATTTCACACTGGTTCCCTCAGAACTCTAACAAAATTATAAGATTTGGTGTTGAACAAAATTTGATCTTTACCAACCAAACAAGTATATGCTTTCAAAATGGAGTGGAATCAAACAAGATTACCTTTCGTTCAATACAAGGGTCATCAATGGTAGAAAATGCCAATCTCAGATCCTGACAAACGTCATCACCCAACTCTGTATTGGCATTTACAGCTGTGGCACTGTTTCCTCCAATATTTTGACGATTGGGAGACACAAGACTGGTAGAAACATGAACTGTAACAGATCAGGAGCATTAGTCTAACTATTTGTGCCTAGCGAAGCAACATATAAGAAAATGAAATGATGTGCACTAAATGAGAAGATAATTCACAAAGCTAAAAGCATTATCATCTGTCAATATAGCATCATCTTTAACTTCTAGCTAGAAATAAGGAAAGCCCAATTGACAACTTAACCAATATATTGCACAGTCAAATTTAAAACGGAAATTTCCCAATCAAATTCTCTTTGAAACAAATTCAGAGTAGAGCAACAACTGACTAAATTAACTATAGGCAACAATTCTTCTTACCAATTCTATGCTTTCGAGCAGAAGAAGTAATCAATTCTGCAACTTTTCTTTCCTTCATTTCAAGATCATGACAAGATTTTTTGCGCCTCCTATTAGAACTGGGGCATATTTGTTCACTGTTACCAACTCTTGTGGAAGATTTCCTTGATTTGTTCTTCATCATTATTCTATAGACGTATTGCTTTTATCTGTAATTCTTTTCAACCTTCACGTTATGCCAAAAATAGTTAACCGACCACAGCAACCAATTGGGTTCTTCAGGTTGAAAATTTACCCATAAAATTACACAAGGAAACATCAACAAGATTCCAATCTTTGTTCTGCAAAATAAAGTTATTATCATTATTAGAGAGGGATTAAAAGTAGTATCAGATACCTGCACTTTCTCCTTCCCAAGACCCTTTTCAAACAGAACAGACAAATACATTTGATCTTTACTGTTATAATTGAAGACCAATTTGACCAACCTCCCATCACATTAACAGCCTCTGCCCTAAGTTAAGACATCCATTGAAACATTAACTGTATGCCTGACATTGAGCTTTAAATGGCATCTACAGTTCAATAATAAGTATATCTGCTTGTGGGCTGTTTCACATACTCTTGAGTTATAAACTTATAGTGGCAGTCTAGGCTGGCAGTCAGTCAGTTTGAACCCAGGTCAATCTGACAAAGTTACCTATTCCAATGGTTTAAAACAAAACAATTCCTATGGTTTAAATAAATTAATTAAAAATAAATAACTATAAATTACTAAATTAATTAAGAAACAAAAATAAATTATAAAGGAAAAAGAGAATTAAAAATTAAAATAAAATAGAAAAAATAAATAAAAATAAAAACTCTACAATCCAATCAATCATACAACAAATGTTAGATTTTCAGACCATGGTAAACAAATTCTGCACTCAGAAAATTTTACCTAAGCTCTACGGAGGTTAACAAACCTGCTCATCTGAAATATGCTAATCTACAGGCAAGCAATGTTGGAAATACGAACAGGTAATACACAGTATTGAGGTCTAAACCTGCAACTCTATTCTCATTAAATCTGAAAACAAAATACACAGTTATAGCTCAAAATTGGAATGCACAAAACATTCACACCTGGAATACACAAATAGTCTCTGTGAACACCAAAATTAAAAGAACTAATCTAATTGTCTAGGGATTAGAGCCCAGGCTGCATGAGAAACCTAGTGGGCAAGAGCACCCTTGTCCAAACTTGGTATCCTACTTAACGCATGCTCTTTTCTAAAAATAGAAAAGCTCCCTAAGGGTGGCGCTAACAAAAGCAAACCTCCTAAAACTGGAAAATGAACATCCAAAATTGACAAAAGCAAACTTCTAGGAACAGCAGAAGTCTAAATCTAAACTGAAAAAGTTGGAAAAGCAGCCCAGGTCCCAAATATGGTAGTGAAAGAGGCTGGCCCCTCTCCTACATAGCTCCATCGCACCCTCCACAGAACATTAGTGATTTGCATTCACCACATGAAGCAAGGTACGATCTGCTCCACTGCTGCACCATGATGAAGGATATGCTGTTGTTAGTACTGCACCAATACTGCTGGAGACACCATCCAAGCAATCCACCATAACACTCTTAACACTCTCTCTTTACAAGGAAAGTGTTCCACGCCATCACCAGTCTTTCCCTCGCATCTCAAACTTCCAGATTTGCCAGGGGTTTCTTCAATATGCCTACAACTTGTGAATCTAAAGGAATATACTCAAGAGTCAAGACCCACTGCTCCCTTCAACACTCTGTCCCCGAGAAATTGGGTCCAGATTTCTATGTGCTAGGAGCAATTGTGAAACATCAGATTCTGAGAAACCAAGGTAACCTCAGTCAGCTCTACTATCAACTTGCAAACCCAGGTAACCTCACAACTAGCAGAACTAGCAGCCATGCACCATGCCTTTGCTGAACTAAATGCCACTGACGATTGCTTCTCACTAAACAAAGATAGCACTCAAGAACTCAAACCAGAAGAACACCTTGAAGCACTCTTCCTGTCAACTACATCTTATACCTAATCAAAATCAACAAATCCATGCAACAATAAATCACCATCTCTCTCATACCTCATACTTATTATCTCTGACTAGCAAGAGCATGATCCTTGCTTCAACCCATAAAGGGCCTTCTTTACACAACATACATGGGTGCTCTACCCATGCAAGTCAACCTCTCAATTGATTTATGTATACTTCCTCCTCAATCAAATAATTAAGCAAAGTTGTCTTAAATTTTGTACAATAAATAGGCCAACCAAACGCTAATGCTCAAGACATAATGATTTTGATGGAAGCATGCTTGGCAACTAGAGCTCCCTCTTTCTAAGAGAATCCTAGCACTAGGAACCTAGCCTTATGCTTCTCAACACTAAAATTAGATGTGTTCTTTACCTGTTAGAAGAACCTAGAAACAATCACCAACTTCCCTACATGTTCTTCAAGACAGAGTTATGCTCCTTTGTTATGGCATCTCGCCATTCCTACTTCAATGCTTCTAGAACAAACTCTCATGCAGTTGGTGATGCTTATGGCACAACTGACTCTCGTGTTGGTGATGGTGCTTATGGAACAACTAACTCTCGTGTTGTTTGTGGTGGGATGAGATATGGACCTCACTTACAAAAGTAAGATTCTCAATCTCTTGGGTCATAAATAAAAGCATTTGGGTCTTGTCCTGTTTTGCCTCCTCATAACTAGAGGGTTTTGCATCAAAAATGGAAGACACCAATGCAAAATAACTAGAAAACTTCTTAATGGGGTGCTTGTTGATTTTTGGTAGCATTGGATGTGCTCTAAGCCTCAAAATTTGCAGGGAGGCTAGGGACACATGTATTCCAAATACCCAAAAATCGTTTTGGGAAATTCTACCCGGAGACAGTGTTATTAAAATAATTAATTATTTTTAATGGATGCTCAAGTCTAAACTTAGGAAATTAAAATAATTAAAGGGTAATAATTAAATTGAGGATGAAACTTCTAAAAGAAGACAGAGATCGAGTCCAAATGATCTGAGCCATCGATTAGAATCCAATCTGGGTCGTTGATTACTCAACTGGAGGATTATAAGAAGGACTACGAAGGGCATTTGGAAAACACATTAGAGAGAGATCAAGAGATCGAATTTCTCAGAGAGGGCAGCGCAGCAATTGCGAGAGAATCGATTGAGGAGATTTCTTGCAGTGGGGCAGGGATAGTTCCAGAGGGAGATTTCCTGATCCAAGAATTACATCGCAGAGGACGCAGAGAGAGATCCACAAGAGGCAGTGCAGAGGCTACGTTGGGCAGCGTAAGCTCACGCAGAGGCAGCGCAAAGCTTCAGAGGGAGTCTGAAATTCAGCTGGGAAGTCGAGTTCTAGTGCCAGAAGTCGGGGTGTGAGACCGGAGAGACAGAGGAACGAAGCTCTAGATAGCAGGAGATCTGGGAAGAGGTGACGTCGATCCCTAGAGAGGTTGACACAGAACTGCGTAGGCTGACGCAATGACTACGCAAAGCCAACGTGTGGCCAACCATCCAAGGGCTTGGGGATCAATGTCAAATCGCCAATGATAGTGTGAGGTATTTCTCACTAATCTTCTGTTAGTCAGATTCTCTATATTGGATAGCCAGCAAGGCATCCAAAGATTGTATTCAGAAAACTATTGCTTAATAATACAAACCCGCAGTTGTTGCACCGGTCTTCCTGCATTGGGTTTTTCCAGGGACATTTGTCCAAAAACAACAGTGTCATGTGATGTGTACTTCTTTCTTGCTCAGTTTCTTGTTTCTACATTTAATTTAATTGAAGGTTGTAGTGTATTAGTTTCGATACTTGTTGTAGGATGCAATAAATAATTTGTTCAGTAATTTAACAAATAGAAGATAATCAGTTGTTGCAGTAGAAATTTAGGCAGACAGAATTTTCACAGTACTTGGTTAACAAGAAGCCTTAAACGTTCCTTCATGCTCCTATGCCTCCTGCCCTCTCTAGGTAAACCATTTGGGCCCCCTAATTTCCTAAATGAACTAGAAGACCAGATAGGCTCATACACGTACTCAAATATGACTTATCTAAATCCTAATTTAGCTAGAATCCATGGGTCGACCTTTAGGGTAGGAACCTTCTCTCCTCAACCTTTGTTGGAAGCTCCTAAGACATAAAGGACCATGCATCCTCGTCAACTTACAATTATCTCAACCTACAACTACCTTTTGCTAAGATAGAATGTAGACCTTGTAGGCTTTAGAAGTCTTTTTCTATCCCAAAAAAATACTCTTCTAACTAGAGGGCTTCAACTTAGTTCTTGCCTACCTAGGATTATGAATATATAAAAGACAACCAAAAACATGAAAATGTGATAACTATGGCTTTTCACCGACAAAAGCATCTTCTAATGTCATATCCTCTAATATCCTATGAAGACCCTTGTTTAAAATGTGGATTGACGTGTAAAATGCTCTTGCCCAAAGGCACATGGGCAAATCTAAGTCATGGATTATTGCCTCAGAATCTGTATGACTAACATGTCTTCCCCTTTGCAACCCTCATTCCATTGTGGGTTGTTTCAAACTCCTTGGAGATTTACTCTCCATTATTTGATCAAAACATTTTAATCTTCTTAGCTGCCTAATTTTCTAAAATAGATTTCAACTCTAAAAACTTTCCAAAGACCTCGTCCTTGCTCTTCATGAAGTAAAACTTAGTCTTCCAAGATGAGCCATCAATAAATGAAACATAATAAATGTTACCAAATAGCAAAGTTGAAGTCATTAGCCAACATATCTAAATGTATCAAGTCAAGAATCTCCCTTGACCTATGTGAATTGCTTGGAAAAGTAATCTTAGCATGCTTGTCAAGTGGAAAGCCCTTGCACACTTTTGTCTTCTTGGTTTGAAATCTAGTGATCCTTGCACCATGTCCCCTTCAAGATAAGAAACACTTTGTAGTGTAAGAGACCCAAGATCTTGTTCCAAAGCTTGCATAAGTTGTCACTGCCATATATAGGGATCTCACTGAATCCACCAACAACCTATCCAAACCACCCTCTCGCACAGCTCTATCCAAACCTCAACTGAGCTCCAAGCATCTCCTCCAAATATGACTTGATGATAATTAAGCTCAACAATACAGTGTAGGTGTACCATAACTAAACTTTAAAATTGGCTCTTGGTCAAACCAAGAACATCTAAAACACCACTAAACTCAAGAAAATCACCTAAGGGCGTCTCAAAAAAAATGGATCCCACCACTACTTTCGATACATGGCATCATCACCAAGCTCCAACTATATGAATACCCCTTGCTCCTCAAGTCTGTTAAAAGCCTTCTTGTTGAAGGTCATATGTTTGTATGCTCCATTGTCAACATCCCATTCGAGACCAAACATAATGTTATATGATAATCATGAGAGAATAGAAAAAGTTATCTCAATCCCTACAAGATACTACTATTATTCTTGCGTGCCCTTGCCCTTACATTTCTTCTTAGAACAATTAGAAGCATAATGGCCAAACTTCTGACACTTCAAACACTTGATATGGTTGAAGTCTTTCTCGCCCTACTTCAAGAAGCCTACATCCACCCATTTTCATTTCTTCCCTAATCCTCCTTTCTTACTACCCATCTTCATCCTAATGATGAGGACTAGAATATACTCTTCCTCCTCTATACCTACAACTATCTCCAATCTCATCTACTCCTAGACAAAATCATCCTCTCAAAAGTGGGAAGCTTATCTTGAGCACAAACACCCCAAATAGGAGACTACCAAATAAGTGATAACCCATTCATATCTATAGGTACTAACTCTTCACTTTTGACCTCTTCTCCAACTACTACAAATTAATTATGGAGTTCAACAATCTTCATCAAATAGTTGGCTACATTCTCTATCCTACTCATTCAAGTGTCTCTGAGCCTATTCCCTAAAATCATTTTATGATTAATGTTCTCACTTTACTAGATAGTGAATAAAGCATCAAACCACTACTTATCGATCTTCTTTGTTAAAATGTGAGGGATTAAGTGATCCTTCATTAAGTCAAGGATGGCTCACTTTCTGTTGGTAGTCTTCTTGTTATATTCTACCAATAAGGAAGCATTTGCAGTAGATGTAACCTTCTACCCAAGATGCCAAAGCTCATGCTACTCAAAAAGCATATGCAACTAACACTTCTAAGGAACAAAGTTGGAAGGGCCTTCCAATCTCTCTATATATGACACTAAAGGTAGTTGTATTATTGCTCCTACAATAAACTGCTGGAAAATATATAAGCAACAACCTACCATGGGCATACCATGGTGCTTTTCTTATGCATGAATCATGAGCATATCATGGTGCTTTTCTTAAGCGTGAATCATGGGTATCCCGCCCTTAAAACCTTCCAACAACTCTGCCTATCCCAAGTTAATGTCCTATATCCATACATGGATTCCTAGATTGTTTCAAAAATGTGCTTACATACCATGTGAAATTCTCAAACAGTTACATTCTGAAAAAAATTAGTTGAACTCTATGAGGCTTAAAATTGAAATCTCCAACCAAAACTATTGATTGGAAATATGTTAATCTACAAACACATACTGATGTAAATATGAACAACAAATACATGATATTGAGCTTACAAACTTGCCATTATCTTCTCATTAAATCTAAAAGAAAAATACACAACAAAAACTCAATTCCAAAAAACATAAATCACTCACGCTCTTCTTTTCTTTTATGAATGAAGAAGGCTAGGGGAGTACACGAATAGTCCATCTCTTCGGTGCCCCAATTAGAAAAATGTATTCTAATCTTGTCCAGGGACTAGCTCCCGAGCAACATGAGAAACCTTCTAAAGATTCATTGGGTTCTTATCCAAATATGGCATCCTACTTAAACTCGTGTGATTTTCTACAAATAGAAAATCTCCCTTAATCTAGCACTATCAAAAGCAAACTTCCTAAAACTAGAAAAATCAACTTCAAAACATAACAAAAATAAGCTACTAAGAAAAGTAGAGTTTGCATGAGAACTACTAAATTTGGGACAGTAGTCTAAGTTTGGAAATGGATGAGAATAGCCCTTCTCCTACATAACTCCAACACACCCTCCAAAGAACACTAGTTACATGCCTTCACTACAAGATGTTATTGCATAAGAGTCACAGTATAATGTGCTCCACTATTGAACTATGATGAGGGAAACGTTGTTGTCACGATTTTAAGTGCCCAAATTAGAAAAACCTAATCTAATCTTAAGGACTAGCACCATAGTTACATGAGAAACCTCGTGGGGAATTGCATCCTTGCCCAAACTTTGCATCCTACTTAACTCGTGTGATTTTCTACAAACGAAAAAGCCCCCCTAAGGCTAACACTAACAAAAGCAAACTTCTAACTAGAAAAAACAACTTCAAAAAATAACAAAAGTAAGCTACTAAGAAAAGCAAAATTTGAATGCAAACTACCAAGTTTGGGACAATAGTTTAAATTTGGAAGTGGACAAGGTTGGACCCTCTCCTACACAACACACCCTCCAAAGAACACTAGTTATGTGGCAACACTCCAAGATGCTACTACATAGGAGTCAAGGTACAATTTGCTCCACAACTGCTTCCCAAACCATAGTAAAGCTCCTGCAAAATATTTCGTCACCTCCACAAGTCGATCTGACCACTAGAAGGCTCACGTCCTCCCTCTGCAACTTGACACGACCTCTCCTGCAATTCACACTGTTATTCTGAAATCTGCAGTGAATTCCTACAATCGCACTAATTTCCTGCAATTCGCTTTGCAACTGGAAATCTTGATCTACTAAACTGGCAACTCGTACGGCTTCTCCTTGCAATCTTGGCCTCTCTATTTGCAGAATAACTTTTGGAGAATTCCTCCTTTGGAAATCGAAAACTAGAAGAATATTGATGAAAGAAAATTCCAAAAATATTTACTACTTCAACTGTTGTTGAAACCAGTGTTGTGAAAATCGCGATTCAATCGCGCGTTTTTGAAAAAATCGCGATTTTTTCCCCTTGGCGATTAAATCGCGATTTTTAAGGGAAAAAATCGCGGGAAAAATTTTTTGCCGATTTTTTCGAAAAAAAATCGCGATTTTTTCAATTAAAAGCGGCAGGGGCGCGGGCAGCGGAGTTTTATATGGAAAATTCGATTTTTTTTTTGCCCATTTGGACAGCAGCACGCGGAGGAAGAGAAGAAGAGCTGGGAGAGAGGAGCTGGAGGGCGATCTTGCCGATTCAAAGGGTCTACACTCACTATTTCGAGAGGAGATCGCCATTTT
>APFE030662006.1:15331-38253 GCA_000404065.3 Pinus taeda | reverse complement strand
TTATTTTTTAGATTTATCACACCCAAAAGAAATCAAACGTTAAGAACCTTTAAGATTTAGGTGGAATGAGGATTTTATCTAATAGTGTCATTGAAATTGCAATATTCTTGATATTTTAAACTACAATTTAAATGTGACAACTAATTATTATAATTACAATTCCCAACTAATTAATTACTCTATAATTTATTGCAATATTCTTAAGCTTATAATTTAGATATTCTAAACTACAATTTAAATGTGAGAACTAATTATTATAATTATAATTCACAACTAATTAATTACTTTATAATTTATTAAATTCTAGTTTAATGTTTTAGTTGTTTGTAGTTTTATTGCAAAGTTGGCCCATAGCATTATGCCATATCATAGTACAACCATTTTTGATAATGAAAAACCTCCCAGTTTACACAATGAGGGAGTATATCCCTCTCAATACTAGTATATATTTTATTTTGTTAGGAGGGAATTAAGTTGATTTTATTTAGCAAATTTTTTAATAATATATTATTAATTTAATATTAAAGTATAAATATGGTATTTTTAAAAGAAAAGAAAATATGGTATTAATTTAATATTAAATATAAATATGGTATTTGTTTTTGTGATTTAATAAATATGCAAAAAATCCTATTGAGAAATTTCACTTTATCTCTTTGATTCACGTTTAGAGTTATGGGAACCGGATAACAAGTAAACTATAAAAATATGGATTAGAACTAGATCGAGAAACCAACTTACAAAATTAAATGTGCTCATGAACCTTGCATCTAATTTATGTTACTATACATTTTTGCACGAGACAAAAGACAATTTCAAGATTATGGTTTGCATGACGGAATTTTGATCTCTTCTATAGCACGATATTGATGTAATCTCTCTATTCTAGTTTTTAATTATGTTTAAAAGAGCAAGTACAAAGAGTTGTTATGTCAAATTATTTAAATGCACTTTTGAGTATTCTTGGCGCAGGATTATGTAATTTTTATTATTTCATATTTTTTCCCTTAGTTAAAAAAATAAAAATAAAACAATTTCTAGTTCAAAAAGTAAAATCCACATGTGAGATTTTTTAATTCAAAAAAATAATATTGAAATAGATTTATTTTATTTCTACATTTATCAAGTATCAAAAGCAGTTAAATCTTTTAAGATACATTTATTTTGATAATGTAAAATCTCTAGGTTTACATGTCGAGATCTTATCCTTCTGTTGTAGCGGCTATAAACACCCTCCAAAATTTTGCCTTAGCTTCGTTTTGCAGCCTCCCTACCAACCATCGTTAGTAGCATGCCTTACACTATCAAGTACATAGGCTTCAGTTGTGTTTCAGTGGCCCGCCACCCTGTGCACGTTAGCCTGCTTGTCTCCCACCACTAGTTGTCATACTGGACTTAGGCAGATCTCTGGTTGAGATGTTCCCTCTGAAAATTGCGTAATTCTAGAATGGAACTAGCCTTCCCTCCATAAATTATGCAATCCTGCTGGGCTCCAGAATTACGCAATCTAACCAGGCAGCCCTCCATCAGGAAATTGTGCAATCCAACCAGGCAGCCCTCCCTCGGGAAATTGCACAATCCAGCCCGACATTGGGCTTTACCCCAGAAATTGCGCAATTTTGGGAGGCAGTGGCCCACTAACCCAAGAAATTGCACAGTGCTTAAAGGACAACCAGCCTTGCTCAGCCCATAAACTGTGCAAATCCCTTTCCTAGGCTTGTAGACTGTTGCATGTTCCCTCCAGGACTGAGCAATCTTCATTTGCATGCATGGGTTGTTTTTCCTGAAATAACAAAAAGAAAAAAGCTTCCCTATATTTTAGTGATCTATTTGTAAAAGTTGGAGGTTACATGCAAAGATCATTTTAGAAACTTCCCTCCAAGTGTCGTTTTTTTCTAGATTTGTGGCATGCGCGTCATAAGCCTCAAACTTATTTATTCGACATTGCATAGCTCATTCCTCACATCGATCTTGGAGCTCTAATATCCCTCATCGCACCTAGGAGTCTTCGGAAAATTCAACTCAACTTTTTCCAGTTAAGTCTGCTTGTCATGTCATTTGTCGCTTTTTTGTCTCTTTTTGTATTTCGCTTTGTATGAATGTTGTTTGTTTGGTTTTATTGAACGCATGTTAACTTGTAGAAGCATTGTTTCAGTTTTCCTTTGCATGTCACTGTTGTCACATGCATGACATTGTCTTTACACTAACAGTCGTCGTTGCAGCGACTAGCTTCACACACACGCTTGCTTTCCCATTTCTGAATCTTGCATTCACTCATTCTTACACTTAGTCTCTCCATGCATTCAAACCTTTTCATGTTTTCAATCGCCTGCCAGTGGGTTTGGGCTTCCTTAGCCAGGACCTTGCCTTGCCCAAACAACAATGCACATTTATGGAAATGAAGGCTCTACCTTCCCTCCAAAAAATATGCAAATATGGCCAGCACTAACCTTCAGGCTTGCATTGCGCAATTCTCGGAAAGCTGTGCCACGCTGGCCTTAAAAATTACACAATGCAGTTTGTTGGGTTTGCATGCCCTTGTTGGCTGAAACTATTATGAAACCAACTCACAAAAAGATAGAAAAGAGAGATCCACGCCTTAGAATTCAGCCTCTTCGAGGGGGCAACCTCCTTTACATTACATAAATGAACAATTCTTGGATGATACAAATGAAAAGACCTCCTTTCTATATATAGGAGTCTAATGGCTCATAACATAATCAGAGCCGACATAACAATAATAATGTAAGGGCACAATAATAACAATAGTGGGCTTCTATGGGGCACAATAGTAACAATATGGGCACTACATGGGTACATCAATATAATAAGGGGGTTGTACTAATAACAATAAGGGGTTACACTAGTAGTATAGGGGCCTAACAGAAACTACCCATTGTGCAGTTTCAGTCCTCAGCAGGCCAGGTTGGACTATGCATTGCGCAGTTCCAGTAGTCAATCAGCCTCCTGACAGCGTGAACTATGCCTTGCGCAATTTTGGCAGTCAATGTCCTAGCCTCCCAGTGAAAATTGCAATCTTCCTAATCAGTCAACCAGGTGTTGCATGTCAGTCCTCAGTTTTTTTTTGGTTTTCAACCGACAGATTGTTTGCCATGAGTGTTGTTATGACTCCAGGTATAGAAGGTGTTCGTTCGTCTCTCAGTAGTACAAGTACAATGGCCTCCAAGAGAGCAGGGTCAAAGGACATCGTTGGAAGTGCAACTAGAGATGCAGTTGAACAAGTGTCTACGAGCTTGCCCATTTACGAAGGCACCAAGTTGTTCATAGACAGAGACATCAAGATGAAATGGCAGGACATCAATGAGACATTCTTGGGCACACTTGAGGAAGATCTTGAAGGCCGCAGGGTCTATGTCAACATCCACAAGTCTAGCTTGTACCAGATTGCATGTAGGTATCCTGCGTTTCCATGCGCGGACATGATCCACTGGATTGCCTCACACACTAATCCTGAGATGATGACATTAAGCAATGTCAATGGGACAGAGCTTGCTACCTTTAGGGCGAAAGAATATCAGGAGATGTATCACTTGCCACAGTCGGTGATCACAATGGAGAAACCCTTCAGCAAACCTAGCAGCAGTGCAAACTCAAGAGATATCTTGAGGAGTTGGGTGAAAGAGCCAGCCAAGTTTAGGACAACACCCAACCTGGTTTACAAGACGAAGATACTACGGAAGGCATATCAGTACTTGGTCATCTTTGCATGTCGCTTATATGGCCAAGAGAGCACAAAGACCTTCCCACAAAGATGGGTGATTATGTTGGATGCAGTCTATGCTCGTCAGCAAATCCTAAGCTTGAGTTGGGCATGGACACCTTCGGAAACCTCTATGCACACGTATTGCAGATTACTTTCCAAACGCAGCGATGATCGAGAAGAGAAGACAAATAATACATAAAATTCTAAAGATTGAAACGCCCAGAATTTTGTAGAGTGTTAAACAAAATATAGGCTCGAGACCAGGAAAACTTGCTTAAGAACTACCAAAATGAACCAAAGAATACCATTTAGAAGCTCAAAACTGCACTCTATTTACCTGAACATGGAGCGGAGAGCCGCACAAAGAGCTCTTCGAAAATCGAACTAGCTATGGAGCAATTTCAGGCTCCAATTCACAGTAATAGGTCGTAATGAGGTGCGATGCATAACATCCCAAAGACCAGAGTGGAGCAGCGGTTGAGGATGAAAGTAAAGAGTGATAAGGAAGACTAGGAAATATCTTTATTTGAATTTGTGTCATATGACGCAACCCTTATTTTGGGAACGCATGTGACCAAGGCACAGTACTATATCCGAGAATTACAAGATCAAAAAGGTTATATGTCAAACATTCGGCCTATTTCCATGTGACCATGATTTTAAAATGCTAACAATGGTCAAATTTATTTATTTTTCAAATGCCGCCACTACCTCCACTAATAGTCCTCCGCTATGTGGACAAGTAGTAATAGCTTATAGTGACGAACAGTGTAATTATACAAATTCATAATGGATGAATTGTTTGTTCAAATTTATTTTGAAATTTGATTTGTTACATATATTTGAAACCTCCTCCATGGAACAAAATTATATTTTTAAAAAATTGGAAATCTTTTAAGTCAAACAAATTAATTTCACCATCTTAACAATCAATCTATTTCTCTAAAATTCACCATGGAATTTGAATGTAATGGTAGTTTGCCCTTCCTCGACGTCTTTTACTCAAGGAATAATGATGCCTCTTTTTCTCATCATTTCGTAAGAAAATTCATCAGGTACCTCTTCATGCTAATTCTCATCATGTCCCAGCTCAAAAGCTTGTTGTTCTCAACACCTTAGCGACTAGAGCTTTAAGAGTTTCTAATGACAACCATCTCGATGAAGAGAAAGCACATCTCCTAAGTGTTTTCTTTAATAATGGGTATAGTAGACATCAATGTCCTAAGGCTTTCCTTAGAGTTGAAAAAAGTCATAGTGCTAAGAAAGATACCAAGGATCAATTTTTCTGGTGTTCATCTTCCTTTTATCCAAGAGACCACTAACAAGATTGCGATGATCCTAAGGAAGCATAAGGTGGCTTCAATCTTTAGGCCTTTAAATACCATCTAGAGTTCCCTTAGATCTGTAAAAGACCTAGGGGACCCCAAGAATATGAAGGGTGTTTACGTTATCCCATGCTCTTGTGAGACTCCCTACATTGGTGAGACTCGTCATTCGATTAATCAAAGGATTTGTGAGCATGTCGTTGACATCAAGCATGGTAGCACCCACTCCTTTGCTTTGGCAGAGCATGCAGATAAATCTAAGCACAAGGAGGCCCAAGTCATCGCTAGGGTTAGTCATATCTATCATCGTAAATAGAGGGAGGCCCTAGAAATTGAAAAAATGCCTAATAATTTGAATAGAGATGACACTTGGAATATTAGTAGAAGTTGGGTCCCTGTCCTATCCTCTTAGTTTTTTAGGTTTCCTTTTGAGATTTATTTTGTTTTTTTGTTTATCTATGTTGGTATTGATGTCCTTTTTATAGTGTTTGTTGTTGATTTATTCTTCATTAGAGTTTATTTTCTTAATCCTTTGTTTTTTGTTTTTTGTTTTGTTTTGTTTTGTTTTTTTTTTCATTCTATTTGTTCTTAACTCCTTGTAGTATTTTTGTTATTTGTTTAATGAACCTCGACACCATATTTTATTTATTGATTAATTTTCTTTGAATAATATATATATTTTTATTTATTTATTTATTTTGACTTGCCGTATATTTTTGTTTTATTTATTTTTTTTCCATTAATTATTTTAATTTATTTATTTTATTCCATTAATTGTTTTATTTATTAAATAATATTGTCTCGTTTAAGGTTTTGACTTGTTTTTATCATTTTTTGACTTCCTCTTTAGAGTTTTGACTTTAATTTATTTTTAATAAATTAATTTAAGTATATTTTCAAAAAGCTTAGTATTTTTTATTTTAATAAATTAATTTAAATATTATTTTCAAAAACTAGTTATTACTTAAAGAAATTTTTTTTAATATATTAATAAATTAATTATAATAATTTAAATATTATTGTTCAAATATAGTCCGTTACTTGAAATTATGTCTTTACATTGGCTCTTTATTTAAGCATTTGCCATGGTCTGCCTCTTCATTTGGTCCTCCTGAAGAACCACACTTGTTAGTTCGAAACACGTTAGCAAAAATTTTCTCAAATATAATTTTTACCAAAATACTTTACTTAATTTAATATTATATAAAATTTAGTAAAACCTAATTTTACTTTTTTAATTTATCATATAAAAAAAAATCAAACATAAATAACCTTTCAAATTTAAGTGGAGTCCCCCGATCGGGGTGGAGAAGCATGGAAACATAATGAAAGAAGAAAGGTGGCAGGGTATGCCACCATGAAACAACATAAGTATACAAGATATGATGATGGCTTGCAGAACCGGCAGGATCCGAGGCCAAGAAGTGACAGGGTAATGAAGAAAGTTGGTGGCAAGAAGGGCAGTAATCAAGAGATGGGGGGAGAGGGTAAGACCGACAGCGTTCATGTGAGAGGATGAAGGGTAGTTGGCACGCATCTAATAAGAGGAGGCAAGGGCAACCCAAAGGATTGCACGCGCCAAAGAAAGGAGTCGCAGAGTATTAAAGGAGGAGGGGCATGCTTTGCTACCCGCATTGGGAGTAGGCACGTTGACGTGAATCATCCTTATGCTCAGATAGTGAGTATAGGCAGAAGCATAGAAACCGGAAGAGACTTAACAATTGCAGAAAGTAATCGAAAGGAGAAGGACTGGGAGTTCGGCTATCACCATATCAGTCTAAAGATAGAGGGAGAGAGCGTGGGGAAGGCTGAGGTCGACATGAGTATGGAAGGAAGCTAGACAGGACAGGCCAAAACCATGCAAGGAATACGGGTGGACATAGACCAGGGCCAGGTGGAGATAGAAGAACACGCGTTTAAGGAGGAAGTGAAGACCACGAAGAAGCTTCACCAAATCCATGCGAGGAAAGGAGGAGCAGGGAAAGTCCGGAAACTAGGGGGAGACCAGCAAGAAGGAAAAATGAATCTGGAGAAGAGAACCAGAGGATCGGGAGGGGAGGATTTAACTGAGAATATAATTTTTGAAATCGGACAGGGAAGCAAGACAACAACAAGGAAAAAACCCTTGCACCTAGGCCGAGGAAGAGGACGCAGAGGCAGAGGTAGAGGGTGTCAATTCGAAAGGCAGGAACCGAGATCAAAACCTCCAGCTAGCCAACGACGTGGACGAAGAACCATGAAACAAATGGTTTAGGAGGCTGAGAAAGCATATAATGAAGGCACCGATGCTGAGATCCGTAGGATAATCCAGGAAATGGTGGCCAATGCTCTGCAGGAGGACTCAGAAACAGAGATGGAGGACTGGGGGAACTTGATTCCAGAACTAGGTAACACCAGGAGCCGCCTGTCTCTATATAGGCAGACCCTTCATGTTTACTGGATAGTTAAGAGAATAATGGCAAAAGCTATGGAACAAGTAGCAATGGAAATAACAGAAATGGCTCAGGGCATCCCAAACTTACGGAGAGAAATGAAGAACCTCCAGATCACCATGCTCATGCAGGACAACAAGCTGGAAGAGATTCAACAACTTCTAAAGAAGATAGTGCCAGTGACAAAAGATGAAGATCTCCCTCCTGAAAACACGGTAGATTAGTATTTGTTTATAGTTTGTTTAAAATGTTGACAGGAAATAAGTTTAGCAATTTTGGTAGTATAGTTCACCCGACATGGATAGATAGGCTGTTACTTTTTTGTTACTGGTTGGCTTACAAAGACTTCAGGTGGCCAACAGACCCGGTTTCCCTTCGGGGCGGGTTGCGGGCACCAAATGTATGTACTTATTTTAACTTGGCTTAATAGAAAATCAAAAGTCCTACTTTTACCGACAAAAAAAAAATTAAGTGGAGTGAAAATTTTATCTAATGCTATAGCTAAAATTGCAATATTCTTAAGCTTATATTTAAATATTTTAAACTACATTTTAAATTTGAAACTATATTATAATTTAAAATTGTAACTATTCATTACTTTATAATTTATTAAAGTCTAGTTTAATTTTTTATTGTTTTTTGTAGTTTTATTCCAAAGTTTACCCCTATCATTATTCTTATTTAATCATAGTACAAAATTTGGTAATGAAAAACCAAAGTTACACAATGAGGGAGTAATCCTCTAATTTCGTATAGTATTTTATTTGTTAAGAGGAATTAAGTTGATTTTTTTTTTAGCATAATATTTTAATAATTGATATTAATTTTATATTGTAATCTTTATTAAATATATATATATCTATATTATACTAATATATATATATTATATATAAATATATAATGATTTTAGAATTTATTGTATAACAAATTCAAATATTTAGGGTTTAAAGAAATTATATTGAGAAATTTGACTTTATAAATTATGTATATTTCTTTGTTTCACACGATAGTAAGCAAACTATAAAAATATGGATTAGAATTAGAAACCTATATTATATCAATACTCCATGTTACTTACAAAATTAAATATGCTCATGAACCTTCGATATAATTTATGTTACTACACATTTTTGCGGGAGACAAATGGCAATTTCAAGATTATGGTTTGGATAATATAATTTGGAGTTGTCTATAATGCGACTTTTTGGAGATTCCGGTGACGGAATCCGGCGGAAGAAATGAGGTTAAATCTTGATTTTTAGCAGTTAAAATGGTTTTTTAACTGCATATTTGGATTCAGCACCCTAAAAAACCCCTGGGAGCCATTGATTGTGCAGAAACTAGCTATCAAACTTGGGATTCCAATGAATTGCTGTCGGATTTTGACCGGAAAAATCCGCCAAAAAAACTTTCAAAAAGTCGCGTTATAGACTACTGCATATAATTTTGATGTCTTTTATGATAGGATATTGATGTAATCTCTCTATTCTAGTTTTTAATTATGCTTAAAAGGGCAAGTGCGAAGAGTTGTTATGTCAAATGGTTTAAGTGCACTCTTGAGTACCTTTGGCACAAGTCTATGTAATTGTTATTATTTCTAATAAAATCACATTTTTTTTAATTAAAAACAAAAAACAATTATATCTCAAAAAATAAAATCCATGTGTGTGTCAGATTTTCTAATTCAAAAAATAATATTGAAATATATCCATTTTGTCTCTATATTTATCAAGTATTAAAAGCAGTGAAATCTCTTAAGATACATTTATTTTGATAATGCAAAACCTCTAGGTTTACGCGTTAAGAGATCTTATCCTTCTATTGTAGCGGCTACAAGCACCTTCCAAAATTTCACCTTAGCTTCGTTTTGGAGCCTCTCTACCAACCCATCCTTAGCAGCATGTCTTACACTATCAAGTACATGGGCTTCAATTGTGTCTCAGTGGCTCGCCAACCAGTGCATGTCAGCCTATTTGTCTCCCACCACTAGTTGTCATTCCGGACTTAGACAGATCTCTGGCTGAGATGTTCCCTTTGAAAATTGCATAATTCTGGAGGGGAACCAGTCTTCCCTCCATAAATTATGCAATCCTGCTGGGCTCCAGAATTCCGCAATCCAACCAGGTAGCCCTCCCTTAGGAAATTGCGCAATCCAACCTGACACTAGGCTTCATCCCAGAAATGGTACAATTATCGAAGTCAATGACATGCTGACCCAAGAAATTACGCAATCCCTGAGGGACAACCAACCGTGCTCAGCCCAGAAACTGCGCAAATCCCTTTCCCAGCCTTGCAGATTGTTGCATGTTCCTTCAGGTTGACTGGTTCCCTCCGGGACTGAGCAATCCTGATTTGCATGCATGGGTTGTTTTTCCTGAAATAACAAAAAGAAAAAAGCAAAAAGAATTTTAGGGATCTATTTTTAGAAGTTGGAGGTTACATGCAAAAATAGTTTTAGAAACTTCCCTCCAAGTGTCGTTTTTTCCTAGATTTGTGGCATGCGCATCATAAGCCTCAAACTTATTTATTTGACGTTACATAGCTCATTCCTCATATCGATCTTGGAGCTCCAACATCTCGCATCGCATCTAGGAGTCTTCAGCACATTTAGCTCAACTTTTTCCGAGTAAGTCTTTTTGTCATGTCATTTGTCGCTTTTTGTATTTTGCTTTGTATTAATGTTGTTTGTTTGGTTTTGTTGAACGCCTATTGTCGTTTTAATGCACGTTAGCTTGTAGAAGCATTGTTTTAGTTTTCCTTTGCATGTCACTATTGTCGCATGCATGAAACTGTCTTTGCATTCACTATTTCAATGCTACCTTGGCCTTGCTTTCCCATTTTCTGAATCTTGCATTCACTATTTCAATGCTACCTTGGCCCAAACCTTGCCTTGCCAAGACAACAATTCGCATTCTGGAAGTGAAGGCTCTGCCTTCCCTCCAGAAACCGCACAAATATGGCTAGCACTGACCTTTAGGGGTGCATTGCACAATTCTCGGAGGTAGTGCTCTGGTGGCCTCAGAAAATGCGCAATGCAGTTTGCTAGGTTTGCATGCCCTTGCTGATTGAAACTGCACCTCAGTCACCCAAGTGTGTTGCATGTTTGTCCTCAAATTTGTTTTGGTTTTCAACTGACAGATTATTTTCCATGAGTGTTGTTACGACTCTAGGTAGAGCAGGTGTTCGTCCGTCTCTCAACAGTATAGGTACAATGGCCTACAAGAGAGCAAGGTCAAAGGACATCGTTGGAAGTGCATATGGAGATGCAGTTGAACAAGTGTCTATGAGCTTGCCCATTTACGAAGACACCAAGTTGTTCATAGACAGAGACATCAAGATGAAATGGAAGGACATCAATGACACATTCTCAGGCACATTTGAGGAAGATATGGAAGACCGCAGGGTCTATGTCAACATCCACAAGTTTGGCTTGTACCATATTGCATGCAGGTATCTCGCATTTCCATGCACGGACATGATCCACTGGATTGTCTCACACACTGATCCTGAGACGATGACATTGAGCAGTGTCAGTGGGACATTGCTTGCTACCTTCAAGGCGAAAGACTATCAGGAGATGTATCACTTGCCACAACTAGTGATCACAATGGAGAAACCCTTCAACAAACCCAGTAGCAGTGAAAATTGAAGAGATACCTTGAAGAGCTAGGTGAAAGAGCCAACGAAGTTTAGGACAACACCCAGCCTAGTTTACAAGATGAATATACTATGGAAGGCATATTAGTACTTGGTCATATTTGCATGCCGTTTATACGGCCAAGAGAGCACAGAGACCTTCCCGCAGAGCTGGGTGATTATGTTGGACCAACTGGCCAGTGAAGGAAGGCCATGCAACTGGTCCAACATATTGGCTCTCAGGTTGAAGGAATAGGTGACAGAAGTTTGACATCCACCCAAAGTTCAACAAGCGGAGATATACATGTCTGCAAACATATTTGATGCAGTCTGTGCTCGTCAGCAGTTCTGAGGCTTGAGTTGGGCATGGACACCTTCAGAAACTTCTGTGCACACTTATGTTAGATTGTTTTCCAAATGCAGCTTCCGCGAAGTTATCACACAGTTGTTAGACCACTTTGTCACCCCGATGTACAAAATGGTATTTGAGCAGGATCCACCTTACAGGTCGCAGACAACGATGGAGGCTTTGATTGACATAATAGACTGGTATTCCTCACCCCTTGACACCTTCATACGGATGTACAGTGCGGAGAAGGCTCGGCATGTGTTTACTGAAGTTTTCCATGGACAAGCTCGTCGTGCAAGAAGCGTCGTATCACATCTCGACAAGGTTGTCAACTAGATTGCACAAGAAGAAGAAGGCACCTTGGCTTGCTCTTCCTTTGCAAATCGGGTTGTATGAGATATGGAATCTCAAGCATGTTGAGGCCAAAACTGAGGAGTTCAAGAGATTCACCTTTGACACTAGAAGTTTCAATCCGTATGACCTGCATTGCTTGGTAAAGGACCACTATGCGAGAGTGCAATTTCCTTGGATCCACAGGGCATGTTATTGGCTTGAGGAAGACCCATGGAGATATTGTCATAACTTCTCTAGGCTTAATGAACCGGTCAGCATAGTTTTGGAATGGTTAGCAAAGTAGAGGGAAGCAACATCTCAGAGAGCACCATCATCAATAATGACAGAGGGTAGCAGACTTGCGCGCGACAAAGTTAAGGGAAAGGTTATTAATAGCACAAAGGCAGAACAAAGTCACAAGTTCAAAGCAGATCCACTCGTGATGAAAGCAGCTTTGGAGATTGAGGCTAAGAGGTGATAAGAGGGTCATGTAAAGGCTAAGAGAGAAACAGAGGATGGAGGAAATAGAAAAGGAGTTGCAAGAGTTGAAGCAGCAACTTCGAGAAGAACGAGAGATGCACAGAAGAGAGAAGGAAGCACAGCAAGGACAGACACAGTAAGAGGCGCAACATCCACAGATTGATGAAACCACTCCATACAGGTAGTAGACTCATACAAGCAGTTGGTACAAAGCAGACAAGGTGAGTAGTTGCAGGAACAGGACTTAGCTCAAGAGGTTGAGCAGATGCTAGAATAGATGGATATAGATAGGGTGCAACCAGAGTCAGATCAGGATATTGACCTCATGCTTCAGAACCAAGAGGTCACCCCAATGGCTTCACCAGATCCGGAAGAAGAGAAAGTCCTAAGCGATCAAGGAGACACAGAGATCCATAAAAACAATCCAGAGGCGGACATGCACAGCGTCTTTTGACGAGTTGCAACACAGAGTTGTGCAGTTGCGCAGAGTGCCTACTCTAGATGTCCACATATCTCCTACGTAGTTTGAAGAATGAGCGATCGTATTCAATGTGCGCAAGCATCCAACAACATTTCCTGATGCTGGTAGAGCATATGCCGAAGCTACCAACTTGAGTGTTCGATTCTTGATAGCAGAGAACAAGCTAATGGCTAAAGAATTACAAGCGACTAAGCAGGGAGGAGAATAGATTACATCATCCACCCGAGAAGAGTTGAGGAGAGCAATACTGGATGAAGTATCATCTCTCAAAGTAGTCATGCGAATGCTGTATTCCAGATTCAGCACCATGCACAAGGCAGTTGTCCATCTCAACAGTTGCCAGTAGCGTTGTGCTAGGAGAGCACGCATCTTGTCAAATTTGCTCATTGTTGTTGATCGCATTCAAACATGGAAAATGAGGTACAAAGGAACCCTAATGCACTTGCCAAAGATGCTGAAGCCCAAGGCAGTAGAGTTGAAGGCACGCATCCAGAGTCAGATTCGGAACTATGAGGAACTCCCACAACTCATCACCAGTTTGCAGGCTTCACATGCACGGTGTTCAAAAGCATGGATTTCATTGTGCGCATGCACGCGATCCCTTTTATTCGCACACTCACCAAGGTGAAGTCAAAGAACCAAGCCCAACTGGAGCTGGACATGTACTTTGAGAAGTTGATGCATGTAGCCACCAGCGCAGACTTGGAGATCAATGCAAACACTACGCATCAGTATGTTGTTGGTCCGGCTACACTCAAGACTATGATGCTCATATTATGAAACGAGTTGGAAAGAGGTGCCAAATCAGTGTACTTGGATGCAATAGAGTTGAGAGTTCACTTTCAGTAGGATGTCACCATTGAGCACACAAACACCACCATAGACTACCAAGCTTAGCATCAGTTTGCCACTCTCGATCATCATGAGGATGTCAAAGAGTTGGTCTTCCCACAGTTGTCCGAGTCTGAGTAGTGTCTTGCATGGCTTCCTCAAGCCTATTTTGTCTCACATGGGTACATGTGTAGATTGTAATGTAACATCTTGTAAAATTGAAATACCAAGTGTCGATAGTAGAATGTAACAGTCATGTAGTAGTGAAGAGTCATGAGGGTAGGTGAAGAGTCACAAAGGGGAATGTCAAGGGTCACCTCACCCTTTGTTATTTATAGAACCTCATAACTAATTACAGTGGCTTTTGGAAGCCAAACTTCCTATAGGTGTATCTTAGAGAAATATTGGAGTGTATTGTAATGAGCCTTGGCTTCTCCACAGTTTAGAGCTAGTATATCTCTTTGGAGGAGCAGGCGACAGTGACTGTAACGTTACTTTGTCGGGACTAGTAGTTGGACATGGTTGTATGTGTGGTTGGAACTTTCACTTTATTAATATAAAGAATCCAACACGTTTCATGCATATGTTGTTAATGTATTTGAGTTGTCTTGGTTACTCTAATGATATATGTATATGTTTTCTTACGCATGTCTGTATGGAATTTTCTATATATGTATGTATGAATATTATCAAGATGTGTTGTTGGTTTAACCATCACTTTTGATTGTTGGTTCACCTACCTTCCAGCTTGTGATGTATCTTTGATCGTGTGTTCCCTTCCACAGGTTTCCAAGGGGCGCACTTATTCCACTTTTTTCGTGTGTTAGAACCCTTCATGCACCTTCCTTGGCTTGCTATGCTGGTTACACCCTTGCTACCAATAAGGACATCTTGCTTGCCTCTACGCGCAACCGTGGTCAAGGCAATACCATGCGACCTACTGCTGGGTCTACTACACCAAACAGGCTGAGGTCTAGTTGGGACTTCTTACCGGGGAGATCCCCTTACATGTTGGCGGGTCCAGCACCGTCAACATTTCGCTAGGAGGGACAAATGACTAGATGAGTTCTCACATCTTGTTTTGAATCTTCACATATCTATTGTGGATATCATTATACTCCTCCCTATATGATGTCTATCTTATGTTGAACCTATCAACATCATGAGGGAGTTATATGATCTCTTTTCAGAATTCATGTACAATGGTGAAGGCGAATTGGCCTAGCCTGAGTACTTACATGACTTCCTTGCATTCCTTGAGGATGCAGAGGAGTTCTATGAAGAGGAGGTCAACTTGCTGCTTTCACACACACTTCACGATTCCCCACAACAATGCTGCCACAACTCGCTTCACAGTTGCGTGCACTCACTTAAACAGTTATGTGATCTCATTGAATCTACTTTCCATCATTTTGATCCTGAACCTTTGACTAGAAACTATTGAAACAACGGAAGACTCCGCAAGAATCGCCTATGGGATTTTGGCAGCGCTTCCGTTTACTTCAGTTTGAAGCTCTGAAAATCCAGATGAAGTTTCAATATCTTTGGGATAGATTCGAATATTGCCTTAACAAATCACTCGATCCCAAGATGAAGTTGAAGTTTAAACCCCACTCAGCATACTTTGGTGATGGAGTTACACAATCACAGGTGGACACAGTTGTTGTCATAGCTGACTGTCCACCTTCCCCTCATCAAACAACTCCACCACCGTAAAGTGATGTGGGAGAACATGCACACACGTCTGTTTAACTGCCATATCCTCCCAGCATCACTTCTCTCAATTTTCATGCAGATTTGGTTACGAAGCCCATGGGCCATATCCTCCCAGCATCACTTCTCTCAATTTTCGCACAAATTTGGTTGTGAAGCCCAGGGGCTGAAGCATGCATCTGTTACCACAACCTTCGTCTTTATGTTATGTTGATCCTTCGGATTGCACTGTCTTGTGTTCTTCTGTTCCAGACTCTACACGTGTTGTGAATGAGGATCAAGCCATTGATGGAGTTGGTGTTGCACAACCAACCTGGGCTGTCATTCATGATGAGTATGATTGGGAACCTGAGCATCAACCCACATCGAAGGATGACCTCCTTCTGTCCACACCTCCTTCGCTTTTTCCTGACATCCTTGGTGATTTTGCTATCCATAATTTTCCTTGTGCATATCCATCTATAGATGTACCCATTTTTGATCATTTGCAGAACACACTCGATGTTAGTCCATCATTCGACAACGGAGAGGACATTATTGATTCTCATCTACCCCTCCGTTTGATTTATATAATCATGAGGATGCTAATGAAATCACTTAATTTTATGATCGTAGTTGTCATGATCCATTTACTCCTGTATTCGATCATGATGATGATTCTATCGTTGTTGATCTTTCAAAGCCACCTGTTTATGATGATCTATCTATCGACAAAGTCGAAACCCTGCAAACTGTCGAGGCACTTCAACCCGAGATGATGGTTATGTTAGGCCCTCTCTGTCCTAATGTTGATTTCACTTTCGGTCAGGAAATTGTTGAAACACCCAAGGCTCCTCATCACTCATCTGGGTGCATTGAAGATCAATCCCACACACAGATTTTGTTCCCTCCACTCGAACTACATGATCCCATTGCTCATGCATTGGAGGAATCTTACACAAAAAGCACACATGCACGATGCAAGTTGTCTATGTTTCTCTTGTTTGCTTGCATGTCACAGTCAGGAGAATGCGTATGCTTAACATCTGCACACAGTGTCGTATAGCACCATGGTAAGTCCACAGATTGCATGTCATGCACTTTCACTCATTTCTTTTATGTGGACACATTTAAACTCGAAGTGTGTTTGTCTTCATTATCATATCTTTCATGTTCGTTGGTTCACACAACTGTACTATTCACGAACCATGCCTTTACCAACATGGGTCGACCAATGTGCCCGTGGCTGCATTAGAAGTATCACTTTACGTAAGTAGACCCATGAAACGTTAGCTTAGGAATATGAGTAGTGCTTTATTTTCGCCTTGTTTGCTTGCATGCATGTTTGCTTCTTACTTTGTGTGTTTGTTTGCTTGCTTTCTTACTCGCTTTCCTTTCACACTTTGCTTCTTCTCGTCACTCTTTTCATTATTTGTTTGCATATTTATGTTTGTAGGTTAGTTTCGCATGAAGTTGTGGGTGACTCTTGAAAAAAGTGAAGGTAAAGTGCAAGAGGACTTGTGCACTTATCAATGCTTGGTTATCTGTTGTCCTGTCTCTGTATGTAGAATTTTTTGTCTTCATCCCACGATACACCAATGGAAAATATGTTATGTTCGAAGTGAAGCTTGATGAAAACACAACGCTTGCGCGCTAACTAGTATCACCTACTCTAGTAAGTTGTTTTGGGTTAACCCTTGTCAGCTCAATCAAGTAGAGTAAGGTTAGGGGGAAACTTTAACAAGTATGTCATAGGTATATACAAAATACTTCTATGAAGGAACAAGCTCTTATGCTCTCAATAAGTTGAGATCCCTCTTTCGCCTCTGAAATGAATAAGTGTTATGCACAACTTGAAAAAATGAAAATGTGAAATTTTTGAAAAATGAAAAATGAATAATGCGAAAGAAGAGAAAGGCTTCCTGCACAAAGAGGTGATGCAAGTAAATCCACCGAGGGTACTGACTAGGCTCGTTGGCAGCGGAGTGATGCTTGTGTTCCTACGTGACTCCGCTGAGGTACTGTCTAGGCCTATTGGCAACGAAGCAACACTAGAGATGAAACTTAAACTCTGACTATCATAATTCTCGTGCACCAATATACCCCTCATCCCAATCGAAACAATTGTTTTGACTTGGCTTGGAATATGTGTCGACCAACCAAAAGCATGGCAAGTGCTACATCTTTCAATCAAGCTAGTGTGGAAACCAAGATGATCACAAAACTAAACAATACTTACAGAGGAGTTAGACTTGTTATTCACATAACAAGGTCCATTCAAAGAGCTGAAGTTATACCAATGTGTCACCAAGTATTGTAGCAACTACAACCACCCTCCAATTTTTTTCTTTAGCTTCCTTTTGGAGGCTCCCTACCAACCATCCTTAGCAGCATGTCTTGCACTATCAAGTACATAGGCTTCAGTTGTGTTTCAATGGCCCGCGAGCCTGTGCATGTCAGCCTGTTTTTCTCCTACCACAGGCTGTCATTCCAGACTTAGGTAGATCTCTGGTTGAGATGTTCCCTCTAAAAATTGCCCAATTTGGGAGGGGACCCAACCTTCCCTCTAGAAATTACATAATCCTGTTGGGCTCCAGAATTGCGCAATCCTCATGATCAGATAAATCAAACAGAGGGGTAGATGAGAAGTAGTTTCAGTCCTCGACAGGCCAGGTTGGACTATGCATTGCATAGTTCCAGCAGTCAGACAGCCTCCTAATAGCCCAAAATATGCCTTGCATAGTTTTGGTAGTCAGTCTCCCAGTGAAAATTGCGCAATCTTCCTAGTCAGTCACCCAGGTGTGTTGCATGTCAGTCCTCAAATTTGTGTTGGTTTTCAACTGATAGATTTATTTCCATGAGTGTTGCTATGACTCTAGGTATAGTAAGTGTTCATCTGTCTCTCAGCAGTACAAATACAATGGCCTCCAAGAGAGTAGGGTCAAAGGACACCATTAGAAGTGCAATTGGAGATGCAGTTGAACAAGTGTCTATGAGCTTGCCCATTTACGAAGAAACCAAGTTGTTCATAGACAGAGACATCAAGATGAAATGAAAGGATATAAATGACACATTATCAGGCACATTTGAGGAATATCTAGAAGACTGCATGGTCTATGTCAACATCCATATGTCTAGCTTGTACCAAATTGCATGCAAGTATCCCGCATTTCTATGCGCAAACATGATCCACTGGATTGTCTCGCACATTGATCCTGAGACGATGACATTGAGCAATGTCAGTGGGATAGGACTTGCTACCTTCATGGCGAAAGACTATCAGGAGATGTATCACTTGCCACAGTCGATGATCACAATGGAGAAACTCTTCAACAAACCCATCAACAGTACAAACTGAAGAGATATCTTGAAGAGTTGGGTGAAAGAGTCAGCCAAGTTCAGGACAACACCCAACCTGGTTTAAGACAAAGATACTATGGAAGGCATATTATTACTTGGTCATCTTTTCATGCCACTTATACGGCCAAGAGAGCATAGAGACCTTCCCGCAGAGCTGGCTGATTGCGTTGGACCAACTGGCCAGCGAAGGAAGACCATGAAATTGGTCTGACATGTTGGCTCTTAGGTTGAAGGAACAAGTGACAAAAGCCTGACATCCGCCCAAAGGTCAATAAGTGGATATATGCATGTCTGCATGCATACTGGATGCAGTATGTGCCCGTCAGCAATTCCCAGGCTTGAGTTGGGCATGGACACCTTCAGAAACCTCTGTGCACACTTATTGTAGATTGTTCTTTGAATGCAGCTTCCACAGAGTTATCACACAATTGTCAGACCACTTTGTCACCCCTGGTGTACGAAATGATATTTGAGCAAGATCCACCTTGCATGTCGCAAACAACGATGGAGGCATTGATCGACACAACAGATTGGTATGCCTCATCCCTTAGCACCTTCATACTGATGTATAGTGCAGAGAAGCCTCCGCGTGTTTTACCAAAGTTTTCTATGGACAAGCTTGTCATGCAAGAAGTGTCGTATCACATCTCGACAGGGTTGTCAGCTAGATTGCACAAGAAGAAGAAGGCACCTTGGACCACTCTTCCTTTGTATGAGATACAAAATCTCAAGCATGTTGAGGTCGAAACAGAGGAGTTCAAGAGATTCACCTATGGCACCAAAAGTTTCAATCCGTATGACCCGCATTGCTTGGTAAAGGACCACTGTGCGAGAGTGCAATCTCCTTGGATCTACGAGGCCTGAGGAAGACCCATGGATATATTGTCATAGCTTCTCCAGGCTCAATGAACCAATCGACATAGTTGTGGAATGGTTAGCAAAGTAGAGGGAAGAAGTATCTAAGAGAGCAACATCATCAACATCGACATAGGGTAGTAGACTTGCACGTGACAAAGGCAAGAGAAAGGTTGTTTACAACACAGAGGCAGAACAAAGTTGCAAGTTCAAAGTAGATCCACTCATGATGAAAGCAACTTTGGAATTTTAGGTTAAGAGGTGACAACGCGACAGGAGGGTCGCGTAAAGATTAAGAGAGAAACAGAGGATGGAGGAAACAAAAAATGAGTTGCAAGAGTTGAAGCAACAACTCCGAGAAGAACAAAAGTTGCGCAGAAGAGAGAAGGAAGTGCAACAGGGACAAACATAGTATGAGGCGCAACATTCAGAGATTGATGAGACTGGTCCATACAGGTAGTAGACTCATCCAAGCAGTTGGCACAAAGCAGATAGGGTGAGAGCTGCAGGAACAAGAATTAGCTTAGGAGTTTGAACAGATGCTAGAACATATGGATACGGATAGGGTGCAACCAGAGTAAGATTAGGATATTGACCTGATGCCTCGGAACCAAGAGGTCACCCGACCGACTTCACTAGATCCGGAAGTAGAGAAAGTCCCAAGTGATCAAGGAGAAACATATATCCTTGAAGACAATCTAGAGGCGGAGATGCACAACATATCTTTTAACGAGTCACAACACAGAGTTGTGCATTCACATAGAGTGCCTACTCCAAATGTCCACATATCTCTTGCACAATTTGAAGAACGAGTGATCATATCCGATGTGTGCAAGCATCCAACAACATTTGCCAATGCTACTAAACAATATGCCAAAGTTATCAACTCAAGTGTTCGATTCTTAATAGCAAAGAATGAATGAATGACTAAGGAATTACAAGTGGCCAAGCCGGGAGGAGAACATATTACATCATCCACCAGAGAAAAGTTGAGGGGAGCGATACTAAATGAAGTATCGTCTCTCAAAGTAGTCATGCAGATGTTGTATTCCAAATTCAGCGCTGTGCACAAGTCAGTGGTCCATCTCAACGGTTGGCAACAACATTGTGGTAGGAGAGCACGCATCTTGTCAAATTTGCACACTGTTGTTAATCGCATGCAAACATGGACAATGAGGTACAAAGGAGCCCCATTGCACTTGCCAAAGATAATGAAGCCCAAGGCAGTAGAGTTGAAGGCACACATCTAGAGTTAGATCTGAAACTATGAGGAACTCCCGCAACTCATCACTATTTTGCAGGCTTCACATGCATAAGTGTTCAGAATCATGGATGTCATTATGCACACACACACGATCCCATCTATTGGCACACTCACCAAGACAAATTCAAAGAACCAAGTCCGACTAGAGCTGAACATGTACTTTGATGAGTTGATGTGCGTAGCCACCAACACAGTCTTGGAGATCAGCGTAGACACTATGCAAAAATATGTTGTTGGTCTGGTTGCACTCAAGACTAGGATGTGCATGTTATCAGACGAGTTGGACAAAGGTGCCAAATCAGTGTACCTAGATGCAATGGAGGTGAGAGTTCGCTTTTAGTAGAATGTCACCATTGAGCACGCGGACATCATCATGGACTACCAAGCTTGGCATCAGTTTGTCGCCATCGATCATCACAAGGATGTCGAAGAGTTGGTCTTCCCACAGCTGTCCGATTCATGGCTTACTCAAGCCTACTTTGTCTCACATGGGTACATGTGCAGATTGTAATGTAACATCTTGTAAAAGTGAAAGACCAAGTGTCAATAGTAGAATGTAACAATCATGTAGTAATTGAAGAGTCTTAAGGGTAGGTGAAGAGTCACAAAGGGGAATGTCAAGGGTCACCCCACCATTTTCTATGTATAAAACCTCATAACTCATTGTAGTGGCTTTTGGGAGCCAAGCTTCCTATAGGTGTATCTTAGAGAAATATTGAAGTGTATTATAACGAGCCCTGGCTTCTCCACAGTGTAGAGCTAGTATATCTCTTTGGAGGAGTAGGTGGCAGTGACTGTAACGTTTCGTTTTCGGGACTAGTATTTGGACATGGTTGTATGTGTGATTGGAACTTTCACTTTCTCAATATAACAAAGCCAACACATTTCATGCATATGTTTCTATTGTATTTTGGTTGTCTTGGTTACACTAATGATATATGTATTTGTTTGCTTACGCATGTATGTATGAATCTTATCAAGATGTGTTGTTGGTTTAACTATCACTTTGGATCGTTAGTTCACCTACCTTCCAGCTTGTGATGTATCTTTACTCGTGTGTTCCCTTCCAAGATGCGTGTTTCCATAGGTTTCCAAGGAGCACACTTATTCCACTTTCCATGTGTTAGAACCCTTCATGCACCTTCCTTGGCTTGCTGCATTGTTCACATCCTTGCTACCAACAAGGACATCCTGCTTTCCTCTGCGTGTAACTACTATCAAGGCGATACCATACGACCCACTGCTGGAACTCCTACACCAAACAAGCTGAGGTCTAGTTGGCACTTCTTACTAGGGAGATCCCTTGACATGTTGGCGAGTCCAGCACCGTCAACACCTTCTCAGGTCTTGATAAATCCTTAATTAAGATGGATCTAAGCTAGTTTATACTTAGCACATTTAATACTAAATGTGATATTATATTGTTATTAATTTAATATAATAGTACAAGTCTTGTTTTTTTTTTTTTCCCATATAAATGTTGGAAGCATGATACTTGGGCATTATAGTGAATGTATTATTCTATAGAGAAAGAACATGAATATTCTCAAAATGTGAAGAAACATGAGGAATCAAGGAGACGTCCAAGAAAATAAAACTAATGTATTTATATGTATCATTCTAATGAGAAAGCATCACATGCTTATCAAAATATATTATCCATGTTTGTTTGTGTCTAATAGAGGTATCAAAACAATTTTTTGATAATGTCAGGTTTTCTCATACCTTTCTATCCTTTGGAATTTCTATATCATTATCGATTCCCACAAATATGACCTCGAACATCAATTTACAATGTCCATTACTTGAATCTGAGATATTCCATTTGATTTTAGAGGCGCACAAGCTCATGTTTTCTCATCAACAACCTCTTTATTTTCTGAATTCAGGCTTCTGTGATCCATAATGTATTACGAAAAAGTCTTTCAATAGAAATCACATAACATAATTTTTTGGTCGACGCATTTCGAATCAACCAGTGTGGTTCATCATCAGGACAAGATGAAGAGGCAGACCATGACAATGCCTTAAATAGAGAGCAATGTAGAGACCAAAATTTCAATAACGACTATTTTTGCAAAATAATATTTAAATTATGATATTAACAAATATTATTAAGTAACAACAATATTAAACCGCTAGTTTTTGAAAAATAATATT
>APFE030662006.1:0-15004 GCA_000404065.3 Pinus taeda | reverse complement strand
TATATTCAACAATAAACTGCAAGGTTGAGGCCCATTAAACAAATAACAAAATTACTAAAAAGAGTTAAGAACGAATAAAATACTTAAGAAAACATGAAGGATCTCCATTGTCTGCTCAATTTCCACACCCTTCTACATGCATGCAAGAGCAACATATACAATGTTACTCACCCTAATATAGTTTTTTCCTTTATGTGTGACACTTCCTATAGAAAACCAATAACCTTCCTTTACATTAACAAAAACTATAATGTGTTGCCTCAGATGCACCCTTCTCACAATCTTGTTACTTGCTAGTTTTGTCATTAAAGGTTGTGTGCCCAACTCGTATTTTTGATTCTTCCTCCATACCACTTTCTTCTCTCTAGTTGCATCTTTCTTGTGTAGTGAATCATGGTTTTTGAATCGGCTAAAGCATTTGTAGAACCCTTGCAAGCTTGGGCAGCACGACAATGTCTGTGATGTTAATGTAAAGCTTAGCATTTTGCAAACATGACAAATGAGTCAACATCTTTTCTAAGAGGTCCAAAGTTCGAAGAGGTCTAAAGTTTCAGAGTATGAAGAGGTTAAGAGTTCAATTTCGAGAGGTTTGGGTGGATTTGATATCAATTTACAGTGGGTTATTTCAAGAGAATTGTGAGGAAATTCTGTAATTTTTCCCAACTTCTTGAGTCTTAACCATTTGTAAGTGACTTTGAGCTCCAGCCATAATCAAAATTGCCATGATATGAATGGCCTTATCAATATGTTGGATAATGTTAAGGTCTATGTGTTATTTATATCATTCTTATTCTGATGGCTTTCTACTGTATGGGTTGTAGAGTTGCCTTTAATTTCCATAATTTAGGTAGTTAAGTGTATTGGTGTTGGTGAGAGACATTGAAAAGTTGCACTGGCTTAAATTATGTCATTCTATTGAATTCCATAAATTGTTATTAAGTTATGCTGCCAAGTGAAATTGTGTAAGTAGTCACCAATATCGGTAGGTAAAGTGTGACTTTTTGTCCTCTTATCATGGGGTTATTTGTTCGATAGTGTTTTCATAATACATATGTTTCTTCTTGAAATGGGTGATAGCCTTGTTGGGAATCACGATTGTCATTAGAGCAAAACCCACAGGTGTTAATCAACGATCGGATTGCTAGAGATAAGGATCCATGAGAGGTGGTTATTCCATGTCGCGAAACACACGGGGAGCGTTGGTTTATCCAATGTCCAACAATCTCCTTCCCAACGTGAGCTAGGTCTATTGAACTCGTGACCTATGCTCTGATACCACTTGTTGGGAAGCACGATTATCATTATACCAAAACTACAGATTTTAATCAATGATCGCATCGTCAGAGATAAGGATCCATGAGAGGTAGTTAGTCCATGTTGTGAAACACACGAGGATCGTTGGTTTATCCAATGTCCAACAAAACTTTCATTTAAACTCTCTCATCCCAATTGCTTGCTCTCTCTTTCTCATTTTGCAATGGATTACAACTACTTTTTGGTTGTACATACATGTCAGGGGTGTGGTCAACCCCTTCCTAAAAGCCATGAGCCACTTGCAAATGAAACTTGGACAATTGACATATGTCATTATGCTAAAGATTGTGAAAGTTGTCAACGAAGCATTATCAAGATTGTAATCAAAGGACTCATACCATCGATGGCACATTTAATCTCGAAGATAAATTCAGCTATATAGTAATTGTAACTTACAATAATTCTTTTTTGAGTCTACTTGTAATTTTTTAAAATTAGGTTGCATTGCATTGTAAAAAGGTGCATTTTCGGTAGAAGCTAACACCATTTATTTATTGAGCTTGAATTATTTGCAAAATGGGTGAAATTGATGAGTTATTAAAGTTACTAATTTCTCTATACTATCTATTGTTGACGATGTGGTCAAAACTAACAAATCCACTCTTGTTGATGTTAGAACCTATTTATAAGATCCGTGAAACAAAATCGATCTTCTCCAACTCGAATCACAACTTTAGCAAGATTAATTACAACAAAAGAGTGATCATTCTGAACCAGCCATTGTTTGGAAAAACTCTCTTTCTATTTTGAGAAAGACACTTATCACTAACTAGCACATGAGGCCACCTTGGAAGAATATTCAAATGAAAATGAATGATTTCCACTTGCACATCCTAAGTCCGTGTTCAAACCTTGGGAAGGAGTCATCAGCAATGAGCATGGAACCAGTCTTAGATACAAAAAGGAAGTGACCTTTCATATTTCAAACTATTCCAAGCCAATCCAATTGTAGGGTGTCAAGTTTCTTTAAGGAAGCTACTCTTCACCTACTCAACTTCCACATCGGATTCCCAAATGCCAACATTGTCATCGAGTTGGATAAATGAAGTATCGATGTTTTGATATTTGTCCTTGTGAGCATTGTGGGAAATAAAATCATCTTTCAAATTCCAATCATAAGAACCCAGTGTAAATATTAACCTTGGATGGATTTCTTCATTGCAATGGTCATCAATGGCCAAGAAGATAAATCGATCACACCAAATAATTCATTCTTGAGTATTGATGCATCTTGCAATGGATATTTTTTTGTCATGACACCTTGTATCTAATGGGGGGATCGATAGTCAAGCTTCAAGTTTTAAATCTTATCAATCAAGTAAAAACAAGCAAGCTTTAGCCATAGCCATAACTGAAACCATTGGTTAGATCTTGGAGCAAGAGTTAGAGTTGTAGCCAAAGATAGGGTCATGTTCCATGAACACGATTCAGTTTGTGGTCATCCTAAACCCATTATTTGGTTTGTGGTATTCCTTAAACCACCACTTAGTAGAAGACTTACCACTTTTGGTAGACAACAATTTGTGGTCATCTTTAAACCACCATTTGAGAGCACTTCCATTTCATAGAAGACATAAACTTTTAGGTAAATTCTGAATTCTTTGGGGAACTACTTTGAGCCAAGTTCCAGAGTTGGTGGTCAACCTTACACCACCATTCAGTATAAAACTTCAGTTTCTGCTACTTATTTTGTTGAAAATAACAACAAGAAATGTTAAAAATAGAATCCATAAATTCCAGTTTAATTTGTCCTTGAGTTAAACTCATAATTAAAATCGAATTCTATTCTCATAGCAACTTGTAAATAGTTAATTAAGTTTAATTAACTTAGGTAGCTTAGGAATTTCGAGTTGGAAGTCTTTCTGAAGTCATGTATATGTTCTCCCAATATTATAGGGAGCCAGGATGAGTTAATTGTTAGTTGTAATTAGATAACTCAATTTACTGAGTTAAGTTAAGTTAAATTAGTTCCAAATTGTTTGAGGAACTAATAGTGAGTTAACAGTCAGTTGGTGCACTAATGCATTAAATAGTGCTACTCCAGTTAACTGAAGATTCCCTCATCAAAAACTCATGCATGTCGATTCTGAGAAAGACCTAGTTGAGACTAGAGTGCAGAGATAGTGTAGTATCAGTTGTATAATTTTCTAAGTTGTACAAATGGTGAATGCAATCAGGAACTGAACCTAGAAGGGATTCCGCAGTTTTGGATGCACTGATTGCCCTTTAATATGGGCTATTCAGCCATAGGAATTACGCAAGGAAATAGGGGTTTGGAGAGCTGCAAAATTAGCTAAGTGTAGGCCAAGAGCTTGCTTATGAGCTGAGGATTAATTATACTGAGTGTTGGGATTGTTCTTGTGAGAAAAAGCATCGTATTATCATCTTGGATTTCTGATATATGAAATACAGATAATGGGGTTTTGAGTTGTGGTTTTCCCCGGATACTTATTGTGTTATGTGCCATTGATTTATCTTCCTCTTGTTAATTATTGTTTTCATCGATCTTTATGGGCTTCCGCTGTAAATAATAGAAGTAGATTCTTGTCTTTTGCTTTAGTACATTGCATGAGCTTGTGAATCTACAGGAAATTTCTACATGATATCAGAGTTAGATTTGTAGAAATTTTCTACATGGTATTGGAGCAATTTTTTTTTTGGGCCGCGAGTTTGCAAAGAAAATCTAAAAAGAATCGTGCAAAATTTTTAGAAACAAATAGAAGACCTGGATTCCTTGCGAAAAATACCCAAGTTCATAAAAAAATTAAGCCAAATCGGAGTTCGGATGAGGGAGATATCGCTGATTTATAATCAGCTAATTTTTCAAAAAAATTCATGACAGCGGGATATATGAAACAGATTGGTGTGCTAGCCAAGAACCTGTATGCACTTGAGGTACAATATGCATGCGAAGACTTGGGGAGCAAGGCAAAGGTTAGAGACTTGGTAGTTGAGAGGGAGAGTAAATTACCTCTCAACATGCAGCCCCAGAAGAAGCCTTGGAAGCAACTTTAGGAAGTTGTAGAGCAGCGACAAGTAGAGAAGCTGAGAGGAGACCGATTGGAGAGATCCACTCAAGTAGAGAAGAAGTAGTCTCAGAAAATTTTGGAACAGCCACAATTGGAGAAGCAGAGAGGAGACCGAGTGGAAGCATCCACTCATGTAGATACCTCTTATAGGGGGGTATTTTGAGCCAGGTGGGCAGAGGGATCACATGCAGCCATACCTCCAGGTGTGAGGTGGGGCGATGTGAAGTGATAGTCCCAAGAAGGCTGAAATTGGGGAGGGTCCTTTGAGAGGTTTTATCTCATGGATCGTATCTTTCTATGGGAGCCCAAAGTACATAGTAGCGGGAGGACTCAGTGGGATTAATGCAGTTAGAGATTAGAGTGACAGAGGCTAGAGCAATCAGATACTAAAGAGTGCAAAGAAGGGTTGACAATAGTGCATAAAGGCAGAGTCAATAGAAGCGTAGAGTTTTCAGTCGACAGAGGCAATAGCAGTCTAAGACCTTGATAATAGATGCATCATACTAATTCAGGTTGGATGCTTTTTTTTTTTTTTGTTTCTGGAGTTGTTGTAGCAAAAACACTAGAGAGAACTGTTGCATGTAGAACATTCCAAAGGTTCAGGATTGGGATCGAGTTGAATTCCTTTCTTGTTGAGAGGGAGTGTTGAAAACAACAACAAGAAATGTTAAAAGTAGAATCCAGAAATCCAGTTTAATTTGTCCTTGAATTGAAATGAGAATTAAAATCGAATTCTCTTCTCATATCAACTTGTAAATAGTTAATTAAGTTTAATTAACTTAATCATCATAGGAATTTCGAGTTGGAAGTCTTTCTGAAGTCATGTATATATTCTTCCTATATTATAGGGGTCCTGGATGAGTTAATTATGAGTTGTAATTAGATAACTCAGTTCATTGAGTTAAGTTCAGTTAAACTAGTTCCAAAATGTTTGAGGAACTAATAGTGAGTTAACAGTCAGTTTGTGCACTATTGCATTAACTAGTGCTACTCCAGTTAACTGAAGATTCGCTCATCAGAAACTCATGCATGTCGATTCTAAGAAAGACCCAGTTGAGACTAGAGTGAAGGGACAATGTACTATCAGTTGTATAATTTTATGAGTTGTACAGATGGTGCGTGCAATCAGGAACTGAACCTATAATGGATTGCGCAGTTTTAGATGCATCGGTATCCCTTTAATATGGGCTATTCAACCATAGGAATTGCGCAAGGAAACAGGGGCTTGGAGAGTTACAAAATTGGCTAAGCATTGGCCAAGAGATTGCTTGTGAGCTAAGGATTGACTATACTGAGCGCTGGGATTATTCTTGTGAGAAGAAGCATTGTATTATCTTCTTGGATTTCTGATATATGCAATATAGATAGTGGAGGTTTGAGCTATGGATTTCCCGGATACTTATTGTGTTATGTGCCATTAATTTATCTTGCTCCTGTCGATTATTGTTTTCATCGATCTTTATGGGCTTCTGCTATAAAGAGTAGAAGTAGATTCTTGTCTTTTTCTTTAGTACATTGCATGAGCTTGTGAATCTATTGGAAATTTTTACATGTTTGGTTTATGGTCTTCCCTAAATTCCTAGATTCAAAGAGCACATTTAGCCATTGGTAGTTCTCCATTTCTAGATTTCAACTCAGTTCTTGGACTCACATACAACCCTTTAGATTAAGGTAGGGAATGTTGGAAACCAAATCCTTAGGGATTATGGTGAATATATTATTCCCTTGAGAAAGAACATGAAGAGTCTCAAGCAGAATGTGAAGAGTCATGAGGAGTCTAAGAGACGTCTTGGAAGACGAAACCAAGGGTCATAAACTAATGTATCCATGTGTATCATTCTAAGTAGAAAGCATCACATACTTATCAAAATATCTTGTCCTTTTTTGTGTGTCTAACAATAAAAAGTGTGCTTATGTTAATGTCATTGTTACTTGCGCTACACATCTCTTTTATGTTGAATTGCAAAATATGTCTCTCAAGACAATAAAAAAATATTTACATATATCAATAATTTAGGTCAACCCCAAGAGTTAGCTCAATTAATTGAACCATCTACCCAAGCCATGGTGTTGATTTATGAAGCCTTCGGTCACGAGTTCAAATGTAGTAAAGAACTTTGAGGTTACAAACCACTATTGTGGTTGGCAAGAAGTTTAGCATTATACCTATACCTACCTCCCTTTGTTGTTACGTCACTGCATTAAAATGTATTTTATTCTTCCCAAATCAAATATCTATAAGTACGTGACAAGGATGAATCACATGCACGGTTAATATAATCCTCTATCCATTTAAGCATTCCATGGGATAATTCAAATATATATAGTAGAATTAACTTCTATGAATGATATTGATACATCAAAACTTCTCCAAAATTGATATCTTTATAATTCATTCCCACCCTTTGGCATTTCGTGCAACAACACATCGCATTTATACACATATACAAGAAATATCAATCATATTGTTATTTTAGCATCTTTAATGATTCCCACAATACCAATCCCACACAATTCACATCAGTGCAACTTAATTACCACATAGAGGTTGTTGTTTGCAATATTCAAAGCGTTGGATATAATAGCCTCAAAATCTACTTGTAATTATTTTACAGATAGTTCACAACATCTTCTCAAGTCATTATCAAAACCACGATAGCATTTTGCTAATTCAAAGACTCAACCTTCATATAGAGCAACAACATACATAATTATTCTCAACATATAAAGAAAAATGGTATAAAAAATTGTAAGATAATGAAGCACCTTGGGAAAAGTAGCTTCATTTATGGAGATATCTTTCCCCTAGTAATAGGCATCATCTTAAGAAAGTTGCACCCTTGAGTTAAGTAACGAAATAACAAAGGAAAATTGGCAAGTTCAACACTCATTCATAATTTTCAACATAATCAGGCTTTTCTATTTCAGTACATGCAATCCAACCACAATATCCAATTCTCAAATATTACATAATCATCTTCCTTCTAGGATAACACAAGAACGTCTCCTTTCTCTACCAAACAACCATTGTCAAAGTCAATTTGTTTCACTATCTCTATGGATTATTTCAAATGCAATTTCCCTCAGTGGGAGACTTGGAAATGGTTTGGAAACAAGGACAACATTGTCCTCAACTATATGCCTCCCATTGATGACATGTCTCTCACAACAATTGTCTCTCACAACAATATGAAATTCTCTTGCATTTCCTCTCACCGTCATGTCTAGTTAAGTAATGGAACGACTACTCCCTCTTTTTTTTGAAAGGATGGTTCATAAAAGAACGAATAATGGAAAATGGTTCACCCTAGTCCCTATTTGCCAACTCCTTCATAGCAAGGAATATTCATCTAGCATGGTCCATAATTGATCCAAATGGATCGAAACAAGTGAATGATCGTGAGACTTGATACTTGCAAATATAATTTGGTAATTAATGAAGGTTATATAGACTACTAAAGGAAATGCAAATGTAAATTAGTTGAGACCAAATGAAGGAAAAATGAGAATTCAGTAAAATAGAAAATGAAAATAGGAGAGAAAAGACTAGAGTAATGGGAAATGAAAGGTAATGTTTGATGGCCTTCCCATCGCATAGCTCTCCTGATTTCTCAAATTCGTACTTTCACTCTCAAAGGGTCTTTTGGTCAAGGATATGAGGATGCACAAAAATCCATTAGCTACATTGCAACCAAATATTGCCTCAACAAGAGCATTGAGCAACCATTGGAACTCGATTTTGCTGCTATGTAAATTTTGAGTGGTAAATATTCTACTCATATTTATGTTTAATGTGTTGTTATATGCATGGTAATGGTTTTGAGGAAGAATTCTCAATGCTAGCTATGTTATTCCACTCAAAATTTCATTCTCCATTGGTATTTAATGAATTCCAACAACTCTCTATTCTCCCCCATCCATTTTCCTCATAAAATCGAGATCCATGATTGCTACGAAGTGGTAATTTCATTTAATCAAATAGTTTCTAATTTTGTCCAACAATTTAGTGATTGTGGAAGCCATACACAACAATTGGCATTTCTCCATTGTCGTATACAACATTTGCTTCATCCCTAGGCCATACATAGTGATTCGAGGGGGTCATTCACCGACAAGTCCATGAGGGTCATATGCTAACAATTTTCACCCAAGAGGGTTGTGTGCATACATTAGCAACTGGAAGGGAGAACACATAGGTCATATAGGATCTTATGTACCATACACAACTAAAGGAATACTAAAATGATAAATGGTGAATTGACCTTGGTAAATTGGCTTGGAAGCAAAGTCCCTAACCTTGAGCTTTCTCTACTGGGATATACCAAATTTGTCTCATCATGTTCCATGCCAATGACATTCAATGCTCACACATTAACCATTTGCTTGAGCATGGGAATCAATGCGAGTTCATTGTTTGACCATGTTCAACAATCATTCATGCAATTACTTTTTATTTGAAATAGTTTATATTCTATATGAGGAATATACATGTTTACGTCCTTAAGAGATTGCTCACATTTAACAATGAGACTCGAAATCCATTACAACAAAGTTCATCGTGTCATCTATGGGAATTGAGCTAAGGTGAATAAGATAACAATCATTCCTCCCAACCACTTGGGAGTAAATTGTCTGACCTTGAGCTTTATTTGTATCATCATTTGCAATGGCTATAAATGCTCACATATTACCCATTTTCTTGAGCACGTGAATTGAAGCTAGTTCATTACTTGACCACATTTTACAATAATTCTTGTAATTACCCTTTTCTTTTTTACGTATCTTTATATTATATATGAGGAATATACACATGTCAATTGTCGAGGGACTGCTCAAACTTAACACCAAGGTTCAAATACATTACAACAAAGCTCGTCATGTCACTTGTTGGAATTGAACTTGGATGGGGAGGATAACAAACATTCATCTCAACCACTTGATATAAATCCAATCGACATTATTTCATTTACTTGTTTGTATAAGTACTATAACTATTCCCATATAGAAAGTTTACTTGTGTTGGTGTATAATTACTCACATTATGGCCTAGGTGCTTAATGTATCACAAATTCAAATATCTGGTGATTCACTCTTGGTTATTCAATGGATGTGCAAGGAAACAATATCGAGGAATTTCACTTTACAACCATTTCATGATAATGTGCATGTTTTATTTACATCATTCTCATACATTTATTTATCTCACATCTACAGGGATGGGAATAGGATAGTAGATAGACTACCAAAAGATAGATTAGGACTAGATCGTGGAACCCATATTATATAAAAACTCCAAGTTAGGAACACTATTGAATACACTCATGAACCTTGGATCTAAATTATACCACTATAGAATTTCGTATGAGACATAGAGCAATTTCAAGATTATAGTTTGAATGATGTAATTTTCATTATTTTTTTTGTGATAGGATACAAATGTAATATCCCTGTTGTGGTTTTTGATTATGCTTAAAGGGGTAAATGTTAAGAGTTGTCATCTCAAGTGGCTTAAGTGCACTTTTGAGTGCCTTTGGCATATGACTATGTTATTTTGTTTATTTATAATAAAATTATAGAATTTTTTCCCCTTCGTATAAGAAAAAAAACGCTACCCGTTTACGCATTTCCAATTAAAACCATAAAATCCAAAAATAATTCTTTTAATTCAAAAAAGTAGCACTGAATATTTTCAATACATATAAAAATCAATTTATATCCATTTTATCTTTATATTTATCAAGCATCGAAAGGGATCAAATACCTCAAGGTGTATTTATTTTGGCAATGCAAAACCTTAGGTCTTGATAGATTATTGATTAAGATGAATCCAAGATAGTTTATTCGACAAACTTATTATCAAATGCAATATGCTACTATTATTAATTAATGTTAAAGTAAAAGTATTGTAAATTTCCCCCTTCCCACGCTAGGTGATAATGAGATCATTTCATGGTATATTAAATAGATGGGGCATTAGGGGATAGTGGAGTTCGAGACCAAGCCCACTAAGCATTCTGAGAGATGTTATATTCGTGCATGTGGAACATCACAACGTAGGGTGGTGAATATAGGATGATGTTTCAACATAATAGAGGATTTTAGTTTGTGTCATGATTATTAAACAATATTGCTCATAAATGTGAAGTGTCTAAGAATACTATGGTGAGAACATTGCATCGATTTTGGTGGATTAGTATGTTGCATATTTATTTTGGAAGGCAAGGGATCTTTAGGAACTCACTTGGTCCTTTGCTTTATGCTATAGTTTGCAATGTGAGTCTAAAGAAACAAAGGAGAAAGACTCACAATTGTGCAAGGCTTGAGTTATGGTCAAAAAACTAGTTGACATTGCACTCGAATAAAGGGGATGTGCAACTTGCTAAGATGGTATTCAATTTCTCAATGAATATTACCTGCACTCTTTTGGACACAAGCTTCGGGGTTATGATTCTTGTCCCAATGAACTTTGGGATTCAGGTCAATAACTTATTTGCAATCCTTTTTAGATTGAAACCTCTCTCTCTTTTTTCCATATTCATTAGAAGTTTAGTCCTATAACACATATAACATAAAAATAAGCCCTAGACATAAACCCTAATTTTTGGCTAAAAAATGCATGCAAGATTATATTTTTACTTTTTCAAATAAATGCAGAGTAGTGGCCCTAGGACAATAGTGTCCAAGGCAAATAATGCTAAAAATAAATGGTTTTGTTATAACTTAACCCTAATTTATCCTATAACTAATAAAATAATAAAATATTTAGTTTTTATTTAAGGGTTGGCAGAGGGCATAAGGCTAATGCCTTTCTTAATCTAGGGCTAGTTGATCGAAGAGTAAAAATCATTGGAATAAAATAGATGAATGTGTATTTCAAGAAATTGAGGAAGAAAAACATGTGTTCCACAACTCTTTAACCTTAATGTCCTTCTATCTTGTTTGGAGATAAAAAAGGAGGGAGCTAAACCTAGGTCACCTCAAGAGAAACTTGATTAAAATCTTGTGCAAGGAGATTTTAAAGCCATGAAACATAAACAAAACCTTGGTGTAAATTTCATTAAATCCTAATTCATTAACAACAACAAGATGGAATAATATAACTCACTTTAACATAACACATATAGTGAAAGAATCACCAATAATCATCCAAGAGAAAGAATCATCCATGAAAAATCCTAATAGATAGGTTTAATACACTAGTGCTCCCTAGTGTTCACGAGAGAATAAACAAGCTAGTAGAGTGAGATATCTTATAGTGTGACAATGAATGAATTAAAGGAATCAACATCCTATTTATACAAGGCTAGACGGGTTTATTTCCTTTATTTTAGCTTTAAGAAGCCCTAAAATACAAGCAATTAATGACACAAGTGACCAACTCACTAAGTCGACCTCATGAAATTATGCCTGAAAATAGCCCACACATATGGACTAAGCATCCTACAATGGTGATGGCATCCTCTAAAAGTTTCCTCTCTTCAAGATAATTCTAATGTATCACTCCAATAGGTGCATCCCATCTCAAAAGTCATGTTCTCTCATTAGATTGACACCTAATTGTTAAGTAAGGCCTCCTCAAACCAACAACCTCCATTAAAATACCCACACCATTCTTCAAAACATCAAGAAGGGGATGTTAGAATGTTAATGCATGACATCATCATGGTGAATAATGCAGTTTCTCGTTTAAAGGGGTCCCATGTCATTAGCATCATCAAATATCGCAAAAAATAAGGCAACGTCCATCAACTAGGTGCAATGCCAACCTAGGGCAACTACCCACTTACTATATACATGTGCTCTCAAGACAACATCTTGGCTTTGGAGGATAATATCCAATGTCCTAGAGGTAGGTGAAAGTATCATCAACTGTGTCTAGGCTTCCTAAAGTCAACGCTCCTCAATATGTGCCCAACATCCTCTATCAAAGTGTTTTAAGCCATCATTAAATGGGGTTGGGCATCCTTTCCAAGTGTTGGAGAAGCATCATGCAATCCCTTAAGGATAGTAATTGTACCTAGGAGCAAATATCTACGTACACTCAAGGAATCAAGTGAGATCAAAGAACCATAAGAGTATGAGAGTGAGACATATTTAATGTTAATGGTATCAAATTACTTCATATAAGCATCATCCTCAAATGTCTTCGTAGCTTATGATTTGTCTGCAAATTACCATGCTTAGGTAAGGGCAGCTTATTACAAGACCCTATTATGTGCTTCCAACCCTAAAGGGAGGAACAATTCCTAATCCAACCCTTTTAGAAGATATGTGTAAGTGATGGGTGAAATGGACTTTGATTTACTTCACGAATGAAGTCATAGTATTATGCAAGGTTGCATCAAACCATTGTCTTTGACTACCTTTATAGAGGAAGCACGCGATAATCCCTGACTTACCTTCCTCACTTTTGTTTTTCGAAGCCCCTATACTTGGCCTTTTTCTTAACCTTTAGATAGCTTTTTCAACAACCTTCATTGATTATCATGCAATAATAAGATAAGCCCTTTTTGAGATGGTTAGTTTATCACTTCATTAAGGTGGGTATGTTCATAAAGAGTTTCTTTTACTTTGATAGGTGTGATATGCATGGATACTCTCGGGGACGAGTGGCTATATAAAAGGGGGAGATCTCAAGCGATAATTTGGCTTTTACTTGGTTTACATCCTTTTTTATATTCATTTTCATTTTAATATTAGGCTCATGCTCTTTCTTTTCTTGCAGTATTTTCAACCTTGGTTATATACAAGCCCTTATTCTCATAGGACAAGGTCAACAATGAACCAACATGAGTGACGAACAACGAAGTAGGGGGAAAATATGGCAAGAGTTTAGCATGGATAACATAGAGCACTATTGACATTAGAGCCTCCTATTTGTAGCGAAAGGAAATCCATAAAAATGGTCACATTGAACCACGAGCAACTTATAACCACCATAATGTAAGGAAACAAGTGTACAACCAATAACGATATATCATCCAATTCAATCCATAATCCATATCATAATGCCCTTAAACATTAAATGAAAGCATTTGAATATGAAAATGGTTAATGTACCTCACAATAGATGACCAACCTTCTTCGAATGAGCAAACTAGATGAATGAATGCACTAACTAGATAGTGAATAAGAGGCATCTAAGGTTAGCTATCTATGGATCACAATAGGATTGTTGGCTAGCAAACTACATCATAGGAGAATCTTTTTTCTCTTATGGTTACAAAAACACGTGGATGGGTGAAAACTTTCTCCAACTTGGGGACATGTGCTCTATATAAAGTGCATGATCCATGTGCTTGAATAAACAACACATGAGAACCCCAACAATTGCTAGTGCTCACAGACTTGTTGTGTGCACCACTCTAAAGAAATTGTTAGTAATAAGAGGAAAAAGGTACTTATTGTCACCCTCAATTGTGATAATAAAAGAATTGAACTAAAGTATCGAAATTAAATGAACTAGTAAATAATTATGCAATAAAATGGGTGCAGTAGAAAACAATGAAGGATGTAAGATAAAATGGCAATACAAAATATCCTACCTACTCTAAACTATCATAACTAAAACAACTAAATCCCATTATAAAGTGTAAGAAGTTTTCCATCTATTGGTAATGGAAACTTCACTCTGTTAGTGTCGGTCTTGAGCCCTCCATTGGTGATCAAAAGCTCTTTGCATATGCATATGTAGGTGTCTCATCAGCATCAGTTTTGCATCCCGTTAGGCATGCCATAACACTGATGGAGGAGCTGGTCTTTGTTCCCTTCTTGGCTTTGTTGGAATCAGGTCATATCATTTGAATAAACTTGTGTCACACTTGTTTCATTTTTGTCTTGAAATCCCAAGTCTAGGTCTAGGGTTTCGGTCAAAATCACTGCAAGGTCATGAGTCAAAAGTCTAATAGTCCCCAGCAAGCCAGAAGGAGGTATGTAATATGTTCCAGTGATATTTTTCATTAGCTACAGCTCATTTATACCTTGGATTTAAGAACTCTGTTTTTAAACCCAAGGTCATGTGAAATTTGCAAAAATAAGGAAAATTTTCAAAAATCTTCAGAATGCCGGCAACAACCGTGGTTTCCTCGCCAGAGTCCATCAGATAATCAACCTGCAAAAAGAACCAAGTGAAAACACTCAAAAGATAAATTTCAGGCAAAGTGAAACTTAAAAAACAGTGTTAAATTAAATGTCAAAACATACAACATTAGAAAGTGGGTTTGATGATTTAATTTTTCTAATGTGGACCTATAAAGACTAAAAATCTCTCTTCATGGCCTCATTATGCATTTTCAAACTTGCAAGACACAAGAGAGAGCAAAGGAAGGCGATTTGCAGCATTTCGGTCATTTCCTGGGGAGCGACCACTCGAAATAGAGGTGCGACCAGTTGGGTGAGGTGCGACCACTCAGAGCCGCTCCCACAGTGCATTTTCTGAACTGGTGCGACCACTCAGAGAGGTGCGACCACTCGAGCTTGGGGTGTGACCACTCGAGCTGGGTTTGCCAGAAAACCACATAATCACTTAAATCGATCTCCCAACTGCCAAATCGACCAGGTAAGCTCTAAATTCATCCATGATGGCAAGGAATGATTGAATGATGATATGTCTAATGGTTTTCTCCTTTAAGATTTGCAAGAGAAATGGTGAATTTAGCTGT
>APFE030661995.1:30650-53396 GCA_000404065.3 Pinus taeda | reverse complement strand
TGCCTGGATTGACCTCCATTGTTCATGTATTGATTGGCCAATTTTGGCCCAAATTATCTTCTTGATTTCTGCTAAGGTATTGCCAAGAAGCAATTCCTTTTCCAAAGTTTTTACTTTGGCCTCCAAGGCCTTTATTTCTCTTTGCTTTTCTGGCACTGTCGTCTTGGACTTATCATATCTGGCCTCTAGCTTGGCCAGTCTATCCTTGGCTTCATTTATTTCTGTCACTTGAGTTTCAAGCTCTTTGACAGCTTTCATCAAGTCCTCCATACTCATGCTGGATTCTGTTGCTGTTGTTGCTTCTGTTGTTGCTCCTGTTGCTGATGTAGCTATGCTTGGTACTGGAATGGCAGGAGGGGCTGCTGCTCCTTGTGTAGGAGGGGCAGGTCCAAGAGTTATAGATGTTTGAGGGGGATGGGAGGTTGACTCCCCTCGCTTGTCCTGCAATGCCTTCTCTAATTCTGCTTCCATTTGCAATATTCTTTGATTCATCATCAGAAGAAGATCCATGGCATCATCCACTTGCTTTTCTTGTGCAAGTTTTTCTGTTTGAGGTTGAATGGTTGGAGGCAATTTTGCTTGCTTTCTCAGTGCAGCAATGTCATCCTCTTTTTTCTTCATAAGGGCCCTAACACCCTTTGGATCTTTTCGATCATGTCCCAGATCAATGGTTATGTCTTCCAAAGTCTTTATTCTGTTGTCCTTAGCAGAGGAAGACAGTTTTTCCAAATCAAGTTGTGTATTTGTGTTCTTTAGTGACTCTTTTAACTGATGGGCCAATATAGCCCTGTCTGCAAGTGTGGCATATACCATTTCCCCTGTCTGTTTGTGCAGCTCTATTTGATCCATGGGGTGTATGTCCTTGGAGAGGACTTCTAGATTTGCTTTGGTGTAGTCTGCAGAGATCTAGGTTTTGGCACTTTAGGCTTAAGATGAGTGAAAATCATCCTATCTTCCTTGATTTCGTATGCTGCCATCAATCTCTACTGTTTGGAGGGTGTTGTCTTCAAAAATTGATCATATAGTTTAACTCTTAAGAGTTCGTTTTGGGCCTTGATCTCCTTAAATGATCCTTTGATTCCAGCTGGTTGTTTGCCCTGCTTCCTTGAGGAGGATACCTCTGTGCCTTGCTACATGGCCTGTTCCAGCTCAAATGAGCTAGTGGCAGTCTGCTGGCTGGATTGTCTTTCTCTATCTTGGCTTTCTTCCCTTTCCTCACTGATGTCTTCTTCCTCTGTTTCAGGGTCAATTCTTGGCCTCTTGGCCTCTGGTTGCTGTGTTGACCCACTTGGAGGTGTGACCTCCTCTCTATCTTGCTTTTTTCCTCTCTGTTCATTGAGAGGTGTTTGCAAAACTGGGAATTGGGGTGGTCCAGTATTCTGTAAAGGGGCTTGCCCTTGAGTTTGATCCTTTGAGGTGTTGGGCTGCCCTGCCTCTGTCTCTTGCTGTTCATCCATTATTTCTTTGCCTTTTGCTGTAATGGTGGTTGTAGATGCTTGCTGGGTAGTCTGTGCAGCTGGAGCAGTGGATGTGCCTTCTCCTACTTGGACTGGTTGCTTGAGCAAGACCTGTTCACAAGAATCCAAGTCAAGTGTTTTCTCTAAATCTTTCCGAGTCTGCTCCATTTTCCCTTCATGAGTAAATTCTTCTACTTTTGATTCAGGTACCCATTCATCTTGGTTGGTAAAGTGTTCTATTTGTGGATATGGGCAATGTTTATAAGCTGGCAACCTATACTTGACTCTCCTAGCACTGATAAAACCTTAAGGGTCATAAGGGACCCTCCAGAAGCTTCTTTTAAGTTTGAGTTGTTGCCCCAATATTTGATCAGCTTCTTGCCAACCATCTTTCTTGTTCATGATGAATGGGCCTAGGTGGTCTCTGAATTTGAGATTAGATTTCTTCTTGGAACTGTGGAAGTGTGTAAGACCAGAGTTTATGAGTTTTCTATAGTATTCCAGGGCAAACAACCTCATAGGCACATACCTTGGGAGCCTGTAGGGAGAGATCTCACAACCATAGATTCTGATAACTGTGTGATTTTGGTATAAATACCAATCACCTATTTTGTAGTTCCTGGACAACTGTAAGATTTTCTGCATATCTTTGGACAATCTGGCAGGAGGAGTCCTCTTTAAGAGGCATGTGACTGGATAAACAAATTGTTCAATAAATTCACAGTATGAATAGGGAGAATTCTGGACTTGGTGGAAGACTGAAGACCAGAAGATGACAGACCTCCTCTCACCCTGTGAGTCTAGCTTCTTGATTGGGCACTGGAAGCAATCTGTCTGATAATACCTGAACAGGTGATAGATGTATGATGAATATTTAAATATTGCTTCCCTTTTCAGCTTTGACAGTTGGTCATGCATCTTGTTGGCAATATACTTGGCATAATTGTATTTTACAGCAGGGGGCTTCTCAAGGCTATATGCAGATAGCATGACCAACACAGTTTCATCAACATGCTCATTTGTGATGAATCCTAGCACAAAGGTTATCATGTCCACCAGTGGCTTGCCTACCTCATTGAAATTTGTATATGAAAAAGGAGGTGGGCCAGAAGGTTGGCAGTCTGCCTTCATGAAATTTTTGGCCACTGCAGTAATGTCTGTGCTAAAGAGCTTGGAGCCCTCATCAAGCAAGTACTTAATGGAAAATGGGTATATCAGTTGGGTTTGTTTGTAATTGAGCATCTGATTTATGGAGTTTGGTGTTATGTAGAAGAGGATGCTCCTAGATGGAGACTTTACAGTTCTGAGCTTCTGGTCATAGTTTTCTGCACAGAGGTGAATGACTTCAAGGAAGACATTTATAGATGGCAGGAAGTAGGTGGGCAGATTGGACTCCCAGATGCCATACATGTCACTGTTATCCAAGTGACTGTTCCTCAGCTGGTAGAAGTTCTGTAAGTGGTTCCTCTCTGCCACAAAATCTGCAATGAGGAAATCACTGTTTACCAGTGGCATAGCTTCAAGTTCTTTATTGGGTGGATTAACAGGAGCTACATCCAGTGCAGATGGGGTGGCCATGTTTGATTTCAACTGGATGTTTACGTGAGTTTAGGATTGGTGCAAAGGCTGAGGAATGCCTACTAAATTGTGTTTGGCAGTGAGCAACTTGAGAGTATAAGGAAACTCTTACAAGTTTTCATAGACTGTGGGGCACTCTGCTGGAACAACCAGAGTGTGTTTGAGCTAATTAGCTGGTTTTTTAAGGGAATTTCTGATATCAGGGATGAGGGAGCAGTTGTGTGGGCTTCTAGCCGATAGCTTGACTTCTCCGATTAGTTTTTAATGGTTAATTTCACAGAAGGGCACGGGTTTGCTGCAAAGCGTTATGGTGCAAGGATTTTACCAGGTTTTTGAGTAGTTTCAGTGGACAATTTATCTGTGAGGAGCTTTCGTAGAGTTTCTTTACAGGAATTTAGGAGAAAAATACGAGAAATGCGGGTAAAATAGGTCGTGTGCGGCAAATACCTAGTTTCCTCAGTGCAGGAGGCGTCGAGCTGGATCAATTGCAGGTATTTGGGTCAACAATGAGGGCAAAAACAACTTTGGTGGGTGAGTTCTTGACTCGGCTGTGAACGACGTTTTTTGCATGTAGAGTGCTCTGGAAACGACGAATTAAAATGACCAACAACGGTCATTTCCCATCTTTTTATGCATTTTGGGCCCTTTGGCGCCTTTTTGGTGATGACATCATGCTGATATCATCATGGGTCCGGGTACGGCAGGGTGACGTGGCAGCTGACGTGGGTGGCCAGGTGGCGGTGACACGGTGGCAGGGCAGACGGGTGGACAGATGACGTGGAGGTGACGTGGAGGCACAGTGGCGGAAAAGGTGAGGTGACGTCACGCTGACGGGGGCGTGACGTCAGTGAAGGGGGATGGGCGGTAAGTGGTCTCCCCGGAGGCCCCATAGGTGGTAAGTGGTTTAAGGGGGGGGCTCCGAACAGTGTGGGAGGCCGACGCGTGGCGGGGGTACGGCAGTAATACCGCCAATCCCCCGGATGCAAAAGGTCGGGCATGTTGTGTGGGGAAATGACTGCCCATCGTTGGATTAGATCGCCCACGATCAGACGGCTGGCGGGGATCGTGATGTGACGATGCATTAACTGAGGGGGGCCCACCGATTGTTTTATTGGTTTTAAATAAATCGCCCGCGAGGGGGGTCGTTAACCTTAGGATTTTGGTTTTTAGATTTATTCACGCCCATTTATAAATGTTTTTATTTAAAAAACATTATAATAAATGTATTTAGGGCAGAGAAAGGGGTAGGAAGGGTTAATGAGGGCGGGGACCATGGACTTTTGGTTTTTAGCCAAAGTTTTTTATTTGAAAACCATAGTTTAGCGTCAAAGAGGGTTAATATTAACCCTTGACGGGTTAATATTCCCCAGGAGAGGGATATATAGCTATAGTGCTAGGGGGAGGGTATTTTATACAGTTTTTTGGGGAATTTTTCGTAGATCTTTATAGAATTAGGGAAGGGGGGACTTAGGGAGCTAAATAATATATCAATTGTTAATATGACATTGTGAGGTGAGTGTAGGGGAAAAGATTAAGTTTTAAGAAGTAAAACTTAGGAATGGAAGGTAAATGAAATGAGAGTAAAGATTTTTACACAAAAAATGTGGCTTATTTTCCTTGATTGAACTTCATAGTTTGACCTCGTACTCTGTCATGCACTGAAGTGGAACAGGACACTTGAGCAGATCTCAAGGTCGTTGGGGATGTTAGTAAATGATGTTTGGGGAAAATAGGGGAAATTAGACATGCTTCCAATGTTTTGTCCTCAAACCTCTGCTTTAATGCCAATACCTTGAATGGAATGAGCCTTTGTACTTGATAAGCCAATTGGTGATGGCCCTTCATTTCTGCAACCTTGCACTACTTACCCAACCTAGTAATCCTAACATTTTTTCTTCACTTGAAGTGGGTGCACTTGAATTAGCAGACCCTGATTGTTCTCCTTTTCTTTTAACTTCCCTCCTATCTAAATGTACCCTTATTTCTTCCAAGGACCCAGATTAAGCAATTGGGCTCCTTCATTTCTCTACCTAGCTAGTCATCTGCCAAGCTTGGGTTGTTTGGACAGGAAACATTCTCTATTCTGCCATAAGAGATTTAAACATGGTATGGTCCAGATTAGGCTATTGGGCCATCCATCAAGTATGATTAATAGCAGTATTTGTAGAGTATGATACTGCCCAAAGATAGTAGTGGCATTTTTACTTGCCACTTTCCTGGTCTTTAGTCTGGGGTTCATTTTCACTTTTCTTTTGACCATTTGATTTTCTTGCCTTTTGATTATTATTTTAAGGCATACCCTCTTTTCATTTTTTAATTTTCATAGTATGTACACAAAATATGGAACTATTGCAGCCTACAATGATGAACATATTTATCGCTTCCACTATCAATCATGAAAGATGAAACCTATTGGTATAGAAACCTAACAGGACCAACAAGCTGCTTTGTAGCAGGGGGCTACCACGAGTCGGATTACAATGGAGAACCACTCGAATTAGGGAACAGATTTGGAATAGGATCCACAACACGGAATAGAGATGCAGGACCGGGTCACGCACCAAGGAACCCTCAGCTGCTCAGAAAAAGTCCAAAACAGTGAAGACTCTGGAAAAAGAATTCATGGATAGTAGCCCACCCGCAAGCAATGTTACCACCAGTGCGTTGCCCGAACTGATCACTACAAAAACAACTATGTTTGGGGAGATCAAAGCATAGCTACAGGCCTTAAAAGAGTGACCCTTGGGTTGGGTCCCTCGTGAGCCTACAGAAGATATAGACGTCGTTGTGCAGATGGTCAACATTCACACACCACACATCCTCTCATTACTAACTGAGGTTGTTTGAGCCATAGCCACAGGTGACACAGGTAGTTGGGAATTAAATCCAACCACTCTATCTAGAGACATACTATACTGACTACAAGAGGGAGTAACTCAGGAATTCTATGCCAGGGAAGGCCGCGCATTCCACATCTTGACAGAAAAAAAGGCAAAGATAGAATAGATCACTCTCCATCATGATGAAATGGCTGCAAAACACTGGGAAATAGAACGATCTATGACAGAGGCGTGTGGTATGGTCCTTGAGCTAGCCATCCCCGAGGACCTCCCCCTAGCTACAAGGATTCAGCACATGGTAGACGGATTTTGTACAACCCAAGAAGAGGCTGCAAGACACCAGGAGGAGTTAACACTACAGGTTGTAGAACTCCATCTCAAAGCTTAGCTGCTAACACCTCTGGCCGAACGAGAACATCGTCGCAGTGTAGTTGTAGCTGGACTACAAATAATGAGTAGTGTTGTTCACAAATGCTCGGGACTACTTGGGAAATTGATCGGGATACTCACCACCCTCTGGGAAGTTCCAACCATACAGTGATTAGAAATTGAGGTGCATGAGTTGCAACAGGCCTATGACATTGCCTAGGGCATTACATAGATGGTTGCTATCACAGAGTGGTTGGCCAAAATGAAGGAGGTCTAGGAATTTAAAACCCAAGCTGATGTGGTGCGACAACAGGAGGCCACCCTTAAAGAGCGTATCCATCCCTAGCTCGATGAAGCATTTAGCGTATCTACGACCATTGAAGGCAAGCTCACAGAGATGCAGGTAGTATGTGCAATGGAGCAAGAAGTTGCAAATGATGCGGATACCTCAGCAGCTCATGTGGAAAGGGTACAGAGGTTCGTAGCCAAATTTGTTGAAGAGACAAGTGAGATGTAGAAGTTGTTGACTGACCTCTGTGCAAAGATTCCTGTACCAACTGAGTGACTCAGGATGAGCCACGATGATTGTGTTGGGGGATTTTTGGGTAGCGGAAGCCTCTTGCAATGGTTAGGGGGCTCAGAGCCCGTAATTTTGGGTAAAAGCAGGGTAAAGTCTCTGCGAGATGCGTGGAGCACGATTTGTAATAGGTCAAAGTCAAAAGGGTAGTCCACCAAAAAATAATGTAAAGAAATATGAGTCAGCCCACCCATGGATCGTGGTTCATGGAACGGTATAAATAGAGCAAAGCTCTATGGATAGAGTAGCTAAGTTTGGTTGGATAATCTGGAGATCTGATATGTAATGGGTTTTTGGAGAGAAGCGGTCTGAAAGCATCTGTAAGTCTGAGTTGAGGGTTTGGGTAGAGGATAGAGGCTTAGCAACTGTGTGCCAGAGGCCTAGAAGAGTCTGCAACTGTGTTCATGGACCCTTGCATCTGAGTGCGTAGAGCAGATCTAGTAGTACTTGGTTAAGTGGAAATAAAGATCAGTTCATTCCGAAATTTAATCTCTGAATTATTTCATATTTAGCAATTTGTATGGTTAATAAAGCTGTTTGGGTCTATGCGCATTGATTATTGAATACTTGTGAATCAATTTTTAGTCTTAATATGTGAACAGAATAAAAGTGATAAATGTTTGCTTAAAGCCCACTTTAAAATAAATCTGAGTTGAAATACTTCATCCACTAGAGTAGATTTGTAGACTGCATGAGGTATTTAAGATCCATGTGAATACCGCGTAGCGTGAAGCTACAGAATAGAGTGTGAATCCTCCAAACCATATCCATACATCCCAAGGGTGCAGAAACCTGGTTCCAACACCCTCCCTTGCTACCTTGGGTGAGACCTCAGTCCATGCTTCGCAGGCTATTGTTGAAATGGCCAGTAACTGTGGGATTTTCTTGGCTAAATAATTCTTCTAAACTTAGGTTAGGCCCATATCGGCCAACAAACTATGATTTTTCTTATTCTTCTTCGAAAAGAGTAGGAATAAAATTGATATCTAATTCATGAAAATTAGATTCAGCCATGAGCTTAGCCAAACCTTGTCCCTTGATGAGTTTTGTGGGCTTTATCTACAAATCATATTCCAGCATGGCTACGATCCATTTTCGCCGCCTGCCTTCAAGATCTGTCTTCACAAGACCTTCTTTTACAATGGTTGTTGGAACATAAGAAATGGTGTGAGAATGCAGAATATAAACTCAAAAATCTTTGAGAGATTTCACCAGTGCCAAAGCCTGCTTCTTAGTTATGTTGTATTTCAGCACTACATCCATTATTATTTAGCTAAAAAATGCTATAGGCTGTTCATTTTCCTGATCTTTTGTTTGCATTAGGACAACTCCTAAATTATTCTCATAGGCAAATGAAAATATAATGAAATATGAAGTATAATCTGGGCTAATCAAAGTAGGAGCAGTAGATAATGCAAATGTGACTACATTGAAAGCCTTCTTGGCATCAAGAGACCATTTTACCTCACTGTCCTTTTTCAGCAAGTCTGTCATTTCTCTCAAATGTTCAACGAGGTTGTGGATGAATCTTCGCAAAAAATTGATTTTCCCATTAAAGGAATGAATTTCTTTTTCATTAATTGGGAAATCTAATTGCTGAATGGCTTGAACTCATGAAGGGTCAATGCTAATGCCATCCTTGGAGATAATATGTCCCATCAACTTACCTTCTTCCATTGGAAAGTAAACTCTTCTTTGGATTAAGTGATATACCAAATCTTCTGCATTTCATAGAGACAATTCTCAAATGATGTAAATGATCTTCATCAGATTTAGAAAAAAACCGTGACATCATCTAAATAAATTACCAGAAATACATCATTTTCATTAACGAAAGCTATGTCCATAGCCCGCTAAAAATTCACTCCTACATTCTTTAATCCAAATGGCATCTTGCCGTACCTGAATGTACCTCATGATGTTGTGAAGAGTATTTTGGGCTGATCATCCTTATGCACCAAAATCTGATTGTACCCAGAATATCCATCAAGAAATCAAAGCCTGGAAGACCCAACTACCCTCTGAGGAATATGATCCAACTTTGGTAAGGGATAATAGTTTGGAGACTTTGTTTAAATTTCTGAATCAATGCAAAGACGAATCTCTTCGGTCTTCTTTCTCACCGGCACTAGATTATACGTCCATTCAGAAAATTGAGTAGGAACTATAATGCCACATTTATAAAGCTTAGTTAACTCCTTTTCAATTGATGGAAGAAATTTAAGGTTTATCCTCCTTAGTTTATGGTGGAATGGCTTTTGATTAGGCCTAACCAAAATAGTGTATTGAATGATGTTCTTGTCATATACCTTCAAATCTGAATAGTCCCAAGCAAATACATTAGAAAATTCTACCATCAAATCAATGTACTTACTTTTCATCTCAAGAGGTAGATTCTTTGACAATTTCACCATCTTAGGCTTGTATTCTGTACCAATGTTCACATCTTTGACACCTTTCTCTGTGGGGAACATGGTGCGCTTTTGGAAACATCATCTCGATCAAACAAATCTTCCAAAGGTACAAGAAATATTTGAATTTTATTTTCCTTTAGTTGTAGTACTTCAATCTCATTTGCTTCAATTTCTGGATCATTTATATTGGAAGCATCATCAATGTGGGAATTTTGGAATTCATCTCCCATCTGTAGAAAAATACTGATCTATTTTTCATCCCAAAACACCTTCCAATATCTCATATTATCAAGAACATCTGAGTGATGTTTAACATGAATTGAGTACTTCTGATTGGAGTGAATGCAAATCTTCACCATATAAGCTGCAATAGCAAGTGGATCAGCCATAAGATTCTGAGTTCTAGGAATCAGAGCCAAAGTATATTTTGAAAAAGTTTCTAAGATGTCAAGCACAACATTAAGATAATATCTCATTCTTGGATGCTTGGCTTAGTATTCCCCTTTCACTTGTTTGATTACCAACTCAGAGTCACCATAAATAGAAATTTTCTTTGCTCCCAAAGTTTCAGAATTTTGAGGCCAATGGTTTGAGAAATAAAAAGCTAACTTATAAGAAATAATTCTTACATTGTGTGTAATTTTGAATGAATGATGCAATGGGCCATGAATCCACACAGAAATCCCAAATCCTTCATTTCCCAATGCGCCATAAAACTCCATGGTCCAAAGACCATTTTCTTCATGTGGAAAAATTACTTATGAAGGTTGTACTATTTGATTATTCAAAGGATGACTTGTTGTCACAATGATCTCTATTTTTTGTACTAACTCAACAATTTCTTCAAGAGAATTTACTCGCTACAAACACTCTTCTTTCTTTTATTTTCCTTCAGTAATCAAAACATTATGCACACTACTTATGACATTTGGAACTTCTGAAATTTGTACAAGCTGGCTATCATCATATGTTGAATTCATATCACTATACAAATTGAAAGATTATAGATCAGTATGTACAATATTGATGGGGTGATTTATTGGTTTTTCTTTGCTACTAATCATGAATTTCATCTTCTTCTCTTGATAGAGTTCTCTAAGCTTCCCAAATATAATAGTAGCATACAAAAAATCAATTTGTAAGGTTCCTTTCAGTTTTTCTACCCAAGATCGTGAAAGCAACATACCAAACCGAGGAGGGATATTAGCAACTACGACATCCATCAAAACATTCTTGGGTAGAATTTGGTCAAGGGACACTACTAAATCTTTGATAAGGCCAAGACATTTCACTCTTCCCAAATCAAGTGAGTAGAGGTCATGATAAGTTCGGGCGATACTCAGTCCTAGTTTTTCCATGATGACTTTTCGCATAACATTATTCGAGGAAATGGAGTCTAGCATGGTGTTATGGTGGATGAAATCATGAAGTTTTAGACTAATATAGAAAGGTGGGATTTCACTATCTTCAGGAATTCCCTCTAAGGATGGACCAAATAGAATTGGAGGCTCATCATCGACAACATTTACTCTGTCTGACATTTGGTATACCTTTACCATTTTAGCAACCTAAAATTTATACTTATCATTCTTTACTATTTAAGTTGGAGGATTGTAACTTTCAACTTAGAAATTTCATTCTCTAAACTAAATGGATTTGATTGTTTTCTACCTCTTTTGCAATGATGTCTTTCTTTTCAATATGCCCTTTAGCTTGAGAATCCTTTTTACGAATTTCACTTTGAACCTCCTTATCCTTCCTCACATTGCTCGTAGAGGTTTCATTGGTTTTTGACAATCTCATTTTCTTTATTTTGATTTGCAGGGGTTGTTTCTTTGCTTTGTGTATCTTTCTGTGCATTCTACCTCTTCAAATTCAATGTGACAAGTACATTTCTATTCCTTAAGTTATATTGTTTTTGCAAATGACTAAGAGCATTCTAATATCCTCTTTGGTATTCTTCAATTTTCATATCCCATAGATCATCACTTGCAAGTACAAGATGTTGATCGCTTGGTATAAAAGACTCTTCAGAAAACTGATCTTCCTCAATCAGAAAGGTAGGAAGCTCATCTTCTTCAAAGAAATGATTTTCTTCTACAATTTCCTCTTCATCTTCTTCATGTCCTCTGGTGTAATTCTGCTGAAATGGAGCTCTTACTTGTCCCTGAGGATCCTGATTTTGCTACTCTTTATGCTCATTTCTAAACTGTTGTTGCTACTGTCCTCGATAATTTGGATTCCTTACTAAAGGATCCGCTTGTCTATCTGTTATAGAGATTTTTTCCATCATTATTTCCATGGTTTTAATTAGAGTGTAAAGCTTTACATATGATGATGATGATGATGCCTCTTATTTAAAGTCAACTTTCCTTTCAGATCTCTCTGGCTTTGTTTTAGATTTCTTGATGAGAAAATTAGCTTCAACACTTACTGCATTTCGCTGCATTTCTTCAAGAGTTGTAGGGTCCCTCTCCCTAAGCTGATATGCCATGTTTGGGTCAAAGGCATAAGGATAGTGAAGAAGTTCTAAACTAGGTGGACATTTCATATCACCAAGAATAGAGTTCTACACCATATTGAACCTTGCTGTTAATTCTTGGACTGTCTCATTTGAATTTATTTTCATTGAATTCTATTCATCCAAAATCTACTGTGGAAATTTTTTTTTCTTCCCATTGTGCTAGGAACAACCCTATCAATTGTTGTGAGCTATTGATAGAATTAGTAGCCAAGCTACGAAACCATTTCTTCACATCTTCGGAAAAACTCTGAGCTATGATTCTCATCTTAGCATCATCTTAATCAATCTCTTCTAGATCAATAAAATCTACCAATTTATCAACATGTTGCTGGGCTATGATTTTTGAGCTTCCATCAAATAGAGGGAGTCTTTGGCCATAATTTTGAGGTAGAGTAGCAAGTTGTGTAGGAAACACGAGAGATGTAAATTGTTCCATGACTGCTATAAGATGTAGTAGAGGTAATCAATAGGCTACATAGGTAAATATGATAATGCTAATGAAGGTGGTGGAAGAAGAGAGGACGTAGATTGATGTATTTGGAGGTGCAGTAGAGGATTAATCAACAATTAGGTTTTCAAGCTGATATTGGATGTAAGCTTGTTTAGTGGTGATTTAGATGTGGTGAGAAATACTTTGGAGTTTATCGAAATTCAACCACAGTTCATGATCAGCTTTTGAAAAGAGGGATTCAGAGGAAATGAGATGAGACTGAAATTGAAAAGTTTCAAATAATACTTTAGGAAGGCAAGAATCAGATTTTTGACTTTGAAAGAGACAGGTTTAATTGAATATCAAAAGAAAAATGCTCAATAGTGAATAAATTTTCAGGAAAAGAAGTGGTCCTTTCTAATTTTCAAATTGTGCTTTCAAAAATAGGTGACTTGACTTTTCTAAGTAGTTTTCTAGGTCATGAACAATAGAAGGTGGATTAAGATCAAGATTTGACTTAGTATGTATTTTAGGAGACATAATTTTCACACCTTAAACTTGATAAAATTTATTAAATCAACCTATATTTAGATATTGCAAGTTGTCACGTACAGAACTAGTTTTCTTAAATTCTATAATAAAATAAATCCGAGAAATGATTTATTAGTATTTTTCCCAAGAAATGATGCCAAAATGTTAGCCTCTATAATGTCCTAGGCTAAGGACGAGATCGAAAGAGGTAACCTCAAACCTCTTGCAGTTGAACAGCTAGCGCTACTGAACCAGAGAGGGATCTCTCTCAGGATTTCTCAGTGAATAAATGGAAAAGAAATGGATTTTAGGCTAGATATATAAGTCTTGTTTGAGTATTTGGAAATTTAAGGTTTTTTAGATTGCTAGACAAGGGATGAGAGAAAGAAATTAGGTCAAAGTGCTAAAGGTTTGTAGTAGTAGGCATAAAAAGAGTAAGATAATAATGTTTCATGGTGGATTGCAGATTTTAGTCAATGTAGTGTAGGGTCCGAAATCTTAAGAAATCATAATGAGAATGTATTAGCATGAATTCATTAATCTAGAAGAAGATATACATCAACATGATTTTCCACATAAACAGAGCTTTGAATCTAAATAATTATGCCTATATGACTGTAAGGAAAATCACATGAAAAAAGAAACACATGTTAAGAGAGATGAATTCATCAATAAGAAACTAATATAGAAGGGAAACAACACCACAAACTCACTGAACAAGTATTCTTGAAAAATAAATGCAACTGCTCCTTCATTAATTGTATGAAAGCATAGAGATACAAGTCCTCTCCTCTAAAGTCCAACCATTCTTTTTGAATGATAAATGATACATATAGACTCAAACCAACCATTTCCCCACCTTCATGGGTCAAATCCCTCAACCAACAAGAAAGAGTGAGAAGGTCAAACACAAACTCTTCTATTAGACTTTGATTTGAGGTTTTCTTCTTTTATGAGGCATAAATAAGCACAAAAACAACCTATCATGCTAATTAATTCCATTATTACATCATCAAGTCTTTAAAATATCAAAATCATATCATAAAACCAAGATATGGTGAAATTAAGCTATGAAAGACTGGTAGAGGTATAAACACAACAGATTTAGCTATAAGCACAATAGATTCAGTCATAAGTTCAGCACCATTTTGCATGTGGATTTTGGAAACCTTTCCAAAGTAAAATTTGAAAACTTTGAGAACGATCAACTAGACTTTCCTATATAGTTTCCATAAGAACTTTGTTTTTTTTAAATGACCCATGGGAAGGCCTTAAAAATTGGTTCTCCCAAGGTAGCTCTATAAGTGCAACGTCCATCTAAAAACGGAGTCAGAAAGGTGATTTCTTGAGGGTTTTTTGCCTTTTCTACCTGTCAGAAGCTCAGATTTTGGAGTGCCAATTAAAAACTACATGTAAAGGTTATTTTGAATCCAAATGTGCAAGCCTTTTCCCATTTGGATCTCTCCACACTAAGCGTAGCATCCAGGTCACTACGTTTATAACTTACACTATGTTTTTTAAAATAGTAAAAAAGAAACATCAAAATTTTGAAAATGACAAAAATTTCTCCACATATTCTAAAAATTTCTGAGTGAATCTATAATATGATATGATATTCCATGAGGGAGGCCTTAGCAAGTAAGTCAAGCTTCTCCTTGTCCTTTTGGCTTGTTAGGGTTTCCTTGAGCTTCTTCTTCAAATTCTTGGCCCTTATGTTGATGATCCTATTTCTTTTCTGATAATAATGAGTTATATTCCTTAGCATTTGATAGTACCTATTGGCCTTATGGAGGAGTTTCTCAAGCTGAAAGTTGACACTGTCAAGCCAATCCTCCCTATCATCATTGACTTCTTTTACAATGCGTTCTTCAAAGGTAAGTTTTTCTGCCTCATGTTTCTCTTTTTCCAATTATTTATTAAGACCTCTTGATTTTGGTCTTTTCCTAGTGATTTGTGCATCATCGTGACTAGGAGCATCAGTTTCCATCATTGTTTTATCTTTGGTATCCTGTTTTTTGGCCTTTAATAGCTCAAATTCCAAAAGTTCTTGTTTTTCACTTAACTGTTTATTGTCTTGCTCAAGGAAACAAATAACAAACTTGGCCATTGCCAAATTGTCTTCCATCTCTCCGATTTTGGAATCCCTTTCCTTTATGACTTGTTTTAAGTCATTTTTCTCCTCTTGGGAATCAACATTCACCAAATAAAACTTTTTTTCCTCCTCATGATGCAAATATACCCTGTATTGAACTATTGTCTCCTGCTAATATTGATTTACTTGTTCTGATAATGTAGAAGGTAAGGCCCCTTCCACAATCTGTGGAGCAAACACCTACCTATTTGCTGCAAACACTAGCCTAGGTCATATTTGATATGTCTTGACATCTTTTTCCTTTTTAGTCTTTTTTCTCTTCTTAACTTTCTTCACTGCAGTACTGCTAGATGGTCCTACTTCCCTTTGAGGCACTGATGATGGTGATGGAATAGGTCTATTACGTTGAGCTGGTGGTGTAGTGAAGATATCATTCTGAAAGAAAGTTTACCATGCAATATTTAACTAATTAAGGTGATGAAGGACAATTATCTTGATTAGAGAGTGATGGAAAAGACTGTTAATATATTGTCCATATTCTTTGTTCTGTACAATGTAAGCCATCTTTTAAATGTTCATGTACAAATAGTAAGGGATGTTGAGAATTTTAACCCTAGTGAAATGCATAAGAAACCTGATGTGATAGGTGTACAGCTTGGAAAATCTGGCCTCACAAATGAAATATTTCATGTTGATTTTAATCATGGGAGAAAATTTGTCTAGAAGGTGACTAAAAGGAAAAACATTCTTTGTGTCATTTTTGTATTATGCCTTAAGAAATGGTTCATATTTTTAGGTATCTATATCTTTGGTCTTAAACCATTTTTCACACACATTGGGTATCCATATCACTGCAACAATGATATCTTTGAATATGTTGAAGGTTACCTCTACAATGGTCACTTGGTTGTCTTTGAGATTTGAGATGAAAACCCTAGTAAAAGTTGGATTATGCTTTACTCTTTAAATCATTTCAAAAAAGTCAAAATAGCCTACAAGTTTGAAACAACCTACTATCATGGGTGATGCCAACAAATCGCTAGTGTCTGTTGGCTCCAATCTCAAGATTTTCTCTCGCTTTTTGTATGTTTTCTTGTCTTGACATATGGTATTTCCTTTATTTTCTGTAACATTCCTTTCTTCCTCTATCATGTTTTTAGTTTAGAAACCCTAAGGGAAAGGTGAAGGGAAAGGGAGTGGGATAATTGTGTTAGGGAGTTGGTATAGGTTAGGGGAAAATTTATGGAAGTGGGGAAGGGAATTACACAGCATAGGGAGGGCTAATTAAAGGACAAATGGTTTAGGGAGATAGGCTAGAGAATATAATTATAGGGATATGAGCTGGGAATGTAGATTTAGGGTTTTAAGATGAATGCTTGGGTATGAAAATTAAAGAGTATGTAGGAATTTAGAGGAATGGTATAAAATGCTAAGGGAATGGATAGGGTGCACGGAAACTAGGGTTTCAATTTTTTAAACCAAATTCAATATTTTAAGGAAGATTCACACCACAAATTAAATCACTAGAGGAAGAGTGAGCTAAGAGTATGCCACCTACTTGCAAATGAAACCAATTTATGCTGTCACGTTGTGGAGGCACATGGAGACAAGTCGGAGCACTTGGAGATAAATTTACTCTACTCTGCGCAAAGGGTGGCAACTCAGGGCAAAACGTAGCAACTAGGGGCAAAGTGCAACACTTTCAAGTCAAAACATAGTGACCAGGGGAAAAGCGCAACACTTTCAGGGAAAAACGTAACGACCAGAGGCAAAACGCAACACTTTCAGAGAGAAATTGATTTTTAGCTTCATGAGATGGAGAGATCAATATTTTGAAAATGGGAATTAATGATTTAGGCCCTTGAAAAGCTATTTATTTATGGAGAAATAAGTGGGACCCCCATCTTCTTTCATCTTAAACTTTCTTCATAACTTTGCAAATGGTAGTGGACCCACCATAATAGTTATAACTTGGACATGACACTTTGCAGCTTCATGATCTTATGATGGTATTTCATTTAAGAAAATGAAATAAAAAACATGACTTTAAACTTTAATTACCAACTTGATCTCTACAATTCCTCATAAAATGAAATTTATTGGTAAAAAGACCAAATTTCAGGGATTAAACCTAGTGACCTATTGGTGACCTAACATAGGCTTATTTAGGTAAATTATGAACAAAATGATTATGGGACTCTACTAAAAATTATTTGACTTGACCAAGATGGTATCCTATGACCATGAGACTAAAAGGAATAGTAGAGATTGACCTTCCTAATCGGTGATCAAATTTTTTATTGAAAAACTTTTTGAAACTATAAAGTTTTGGCATGAAACCCTAAAAGTAACTATGTAAAAGCATATTGGATCTTCTATGACTGATATGACTAACAGGCACTAACATTGGCTCCAACCAGGGATGGAAGCTCCTTATAGGTGTTAAGAACATCGTAGACCAGATAGCCTTATTCATTGGGCAATGGAGTCAAAATGCCATAGACTTGAATCAAGCTTAAAATTGACTTGACTAATGAACTTTGACACTAAAGAAAAAAATAAATCAATAGCTAATCAAATAAACCTTATGGCCTTCTCATCAGGCTTCAAACTTCTATGAAAACCACTTAACACTTGAACATAAAAAGTAAATCGATATATACAATGGTGGTGAAAATTTGCAGAAATTTCTTAAAGTATGGTAGTGTTTGAGAAGAATACCATTGATCACTCCTCCTAAATAATCTTCCCCATTCATCTCCCCCAATAGAAAATCATTCTTTCCTATGAAATCTGAGATTGGTATGGCCCTTTACGTAAGTTTTCAAACTTTCCATGTTTTCCTTTTACTTCATTTCTAGCATCCCTATGAAGAACCACATCACCTACATTGAAATTGTCTTCTTTTGTCTTGTGATCACATATATTTTTGATTATTTCTTGAAGTTTAGAAGTGTTTTGAAAAACTTCTTCCCTGGTTTGTTGTAAATGAATCATCTGGTTTATCCTTCGCTGCATATCATTTGTTTCATTGTCCATTTCCTGTAGAATTTTCATGACCGGGATAATAAGGGATGAGGGAAAAGCAGTACCAACCTCGTACATTAACTGAAAAGGAGACATTCCTATAGATTTCTTAGTACTGACTCTGTCCTCCCATAAAGCATTAATGAGCTTTTTGTGCTATTTTTTCTTATTGACTTCTAATTTTTTTTTGATGATGTTGATCATAGATTTGTTGGAAGATTCAACCAGACCATTCCCTTATGGATGATAAGCACTAGAATGATCCAATACAATATGATATTTTGTAAAAAACTCCACCATACTCTTTGACTTGGAAGAAATAGCATTATCAGTGATTGTCTTCTATGGGCAACCAAATCTAGACAAGATATTAGATTCAATAAACTGAATTATAATAGAATCAATAGCTTTCCTGACTGGAATTGCCTCAATCCATTTTGTAAAATAGTGCATGGCTGTTAGGATCCACTAGTACCGTGCAGATGATGAAGGATGGATTTCACCAATGAAATCAAGGCCCCATTGTCATAAAGGAGATGTGATTGAAATGGGTTCCAAGGGTAATGGAAAAAGTTTTCTTTTTCCTTGGAAAATCTGACATTCATGACAACTCATCATTGTTTTATATACACCAAGAAAAAGAGTAGGCCAATAAAAACTGGTTCTCAAAATTTTGTTCATTTTAATCTTCTAGAAAATGTGGCCACATTAGTCTCCTTTATGGAAATCTCTCATTACATCCTTTGCTTCATTTTCTACCAAATAGTTCAACAACACACCACCAAGATCCTTCCAAAACAAAATGCCATCAAGAATGCAATTCTTTGAAGCTTTCAACTTTAAAGATCTAGTTTTACCTTTGGGTATTTCCAGTGGAGGGTTTAAATGCTACAATACATAAAGAATATCATAATATGATGGAGATAAATTGAACATGTCAGACACATGTAACTGTGAGTTTTCTTCTTCTTCGAAAAGAGAAGGAATCAAATTGATATCTAATGCATGCAAATTAGGTTCAACCATGAGCTTAGCTAAACCTTGTCCCTTGATGAGTTTTGTGGGCTGTATCTACAAATCATATTCTAGCATGGCTCTGATCCATTTTCCCCACCTGCCTTCAAGATCTGTCTTCACAAGACCTTCTTTTACAACTGTTGTTGGAACATAAGAAATGGTGTGAGAATGCAAAATATAAACTCAAAAATATTTGAGAGATTTCACCATTGCCAAAGCCTGCTTCTCAATTATGTTGTATTTCAACGTTGTATCCCTTATTGTTTGGCTAAAAAATGCTATGGTTTTTCATTTTTTTGATCTTTCTTTTGAATTAGGAAAACTACTAAAGTATGCTGAGACGCGAATGAAAATATGATGAAATCTGAAGTATAATCTAGGCTAATCAAAGTAGGAGCAATAGATAATTCAAATTTGATTTCATCCACAGACTTATTGGAATCAAGAGACCATTTTACCTAGCTGTCCTTTTTTAGCATGTCTGTCATTTCTCTCAAATGTTCAACAAGGTTGGGGATGAATCTTCTCAAAAAATTGATTTTCCCATTAAAAGACTTGATTTCTTTTTTATTCCTTGGGAAATCTAATTGTTGAATGGCTTGAACTCTTGTAGGGTCAATGCGATTGTCATCCTTGGAGATAATATGTCCCAACATCTTACCTTCTTCCACGGAAAGTAAACTCTTCTTTGGATTAAGTGATATACCAAATTTTCTGCATTTCTAAAAGAGAATTCTCAAATGATGTAAATGATCTTCATTAGAATTAGAAAAAATAGTGAGATTGTCTAAATAAATTACCAGAAATACGTCCTTTTCATTAGTGAAAGTTATTTCCATAGCCCGCTGAAAAGTTGCTCTTGCATTCTTTAATCAAAATGGCATCTTGGCATACAAAAATATACCCCATGGTGTTGTGAAGGATGTTTCGAGTTGATCATCCTTATGCACCAAAATATGATTGTACCCATAATATCCATCCAGAAATGACAACCTAGAAGACCCAACTACCCTCTGAAGAAAGTGATCCATCTTTAGCAGGGGATAATTGTCCTTCAATGACACTTTGTTTAAATTTCTGAAATCAATGCAAATACGAATCTCTTCGGTCTTCTTTCTCATTGGCACTAGATTGGACATCTATTCAGAAAATCTAATAGGAACTATATTAACATATTTATAAAGCCTATTTACCTCCTTTTCAATCGATGGCAACAGCTTAGGATTTATCCTCCTTAGTTTCTGGCGAAATGGATTTTGATCAGGCTTAACCAAAATAGTGTGTTGAATGATGTTTTTATCATACACCTTCAAATATGAATAGTCCCAAGCAAATACATTATAAAATTATGCCATCAAATCAATGTACTTACTTTTCATCTCAGAAGGTAGAGTCTTTGATAATTTTACCATCTTAGGCTCGTCTGTTGTACCAATGTTCACATCTTCGACACCTTTCTCTGTGGGGACCATGGTGGGATTTTTTGGCAACATCATCTCGATCAAACAACTCTTCCAGATGTACAAGACACCTTGGAATGTTATTGTCCCTCAGATGTAGTATTTCAATCTCAGTTGCTTCAATTTCTGGATCATTCATATTGGATGGATCGTGAATGCAAGAATTTGGGAATTCATCTTCCATCTGTAGACAATTATTGATCTATTTGTCATCCCAAAACACCTTCCAATATCTCATATTATCAGGAAAATTTGGGCGATGTTTAACATGAATTGAATACTTCTGATTGGAGTGAATAGGAATCTTCACCATACTAGCTGCAGTAGCAGGTGAACCAGCTATAACATTCTGAGTTCTAGGAATCAGAGACAAAGTATATTCTAAAAAAGTTTTTAATATGTCAAGGAAAAAATTGTGATAAGCTCTCATTCTTGGATTCTTGGCTTGGTATTCCCCTTTCAATTGTTTGATTACCAACTTAGAGTCGCCATGACCAAAAATTTTCTTTGCTCCCAACTTTTTCAGAATTTTGAGGCTAGCAATCAGTGCTTCATATTCTATCTCATTGTTTGAGAAATAAAAATCTAAATTATAAGAACTCATTCTTACATTGCGTGAAATTTTTCATGAATGATGCAATGGACCATGAATCCACACGCCAATCCCAATTCCTTCTTTTCCCAATGAACCATCAAACTCCATGGTACAAATACCATTTTCTTCATTTGGAGAAAGAACTTTTGAATGGTGTACTATTTGATTATTCAGAGGATGACTTGTTGTCTCAATGATCTCCATTTTTTGTACTAACTCAGCAATCATGTTAAGAGAATTTACTAGCTACAAACACTCTTGTTTCTTTTCTTTTCCTTCAACAATACAAACTTTCCGCACGCTACTTATGACATCCAAAACTTCTGAAATTTCTACAAGCTGACTATCATCATTTAATGAATTCATATCACTATAAAAATGAAAGAGTCTATATCAGTATGTACAACATGGATTTGGTGATTTATTGGTTTTTCCTTACTACTAATCATGAATTTTATATTCCTCTCGTGACAGAGTTTCCTAAGCTGCCCAAATACTCAAATAGTAGCACACAAAAAATCAAGTTGTAAGGTTCCTTTCAGCTTTGCCCCCCAAGATCGTGAAAGCAACGTAACAAACCGAGGAGGGGTATCAATGACTGCTACATCCATCAAAACATTCTTGGATAGAATTTGGTCAAGGGACACTACTAAATATTTGATAAGGCCAAGTCATTTCACTCTTCCCGAATCAAAGGAGTAGAGGTCATGATAAGGTTGGATGATACTCAGCCCTAGTTTATGAATGATGACTTTTTTCATAACATTATGCGAGGCACCGACGTCTAGCATCGCATTATGGAGGATGAAATCATGAAGTTTGAGACTAATATACAAAAGGTGGGATTTCACTATCTTCGGGACTTCCCCCTAAGTCTAGACCAAACAAAATTATAGGCTCATCATTGGCAACATTTACTGTGTCTAAGAGGTTTTGGAAGAAGTGTTGAACGGAAGGCGAGAAGGGAAGAATGGCAGGTTCTCGAGTATCCAGGGTTTCAGAAGGACCATTCTATGCCGTCGCCGCCCACGGAGATTAGCTAGGTTCTGGGTCTACTTGGCGCCTGGCTTCGAGGATTACAGAACTTGATTCTCTTTCTTGGTTTATGCCCGGTTCCTTTGCTGGAATGACTCATGGCTCGAATCAAAGTTTGCAGGGGCAGGAGGATTTTTCCCCCATTCTGGCTCATCTCAGCTTGCTCACGGCGGACTTGGGCTCCATTTTGCAAAATCCTGGGCATGCCAATTCAAATCAACCTAATCTTAACGTGCTTTGGGCCTATACATTAACCTGAGTGACTGTTCTAACCTGGCTAGGCAACACCTTTTTGTCTTCTATCATATCCCTCACAAAGTGATACTGAACATCAATGTGCTTTGTCCTTGAATGATAAGCAGGGTTCTTTGCCAAGAACATTGCACTTTGGCTGTCACAGTCTATCCTTATAGATCCCTGTACTAACCCCATACTTGAACACAATCTCTGCAACCAAACTACTTCATTGCTTGCATGAGTGGCTGCCATGTATTTTGCCTCTGTAGTTGATAGTGCCACTACAGATTGTTTCTTACTCATCCAACTGACTACACCTCCAAATAGGTTAAACACATACCCACTTGTCGATCTTCTTTGATCTAGATCTCCAGCTTAGTCTGCATCAACAAAGCCACAGATATCTAACACTCTGTCCAATCGTGGTCTTCCTTGGCAGCACAAATCATAATCACTAGTGCCATGCAAATACCTAAAAGCCCGCCTCACTATTGTCCAGTGCTCCTTCCCTGGTTTTGACATAAACCTACTCAATACTCCCACTGCATGTGCAATGTCTAGTC